>JASDQU010237374.1:0-16942 GCA_032191745.1 Picea mariana | reverse complement strand
AAATACGGTAAGGGGTGTGACTCTATTGAAACCACGAAAAGGCACGAAGGTGCATGATTCTTCTTTGCATGGCTTCCATATTTTACAGTTCGATGGTACTGAAAATTCTGTACAATTTTTTTATTCATTGTATTGATAGGTTACACAGGAAGTACGGATGGCATAATTCGATGTACGGTTCTGTTATTTACTGTACATATTACACAAATTAATTAATTCAATGCTTGTACAATTTGTAGAAATCGGCAGTTGTAGTCAATTAATCGTATGGAAGATAGAGGACTCTATGTTATAGTAATAGATGTTGACGGTACGTCGATTTAATTGATCTATACGGTGGTTGTAAGTACACGATTTCAGAATGTACGTGCTGAACAATTTTCAAGTGTACGGACACCAATCACTCTCAAATTCCCACAGTTTGTACAAGCGAAAAATAATAACAGATTGTACGGTATTGTGAATTGAGAGAAGTACGGTTGTAATGCACCCCTTCTCTTTCTTTCTCTCTTTTTTTTAATTTATGGTTTTTTTATTTTTCTGTTGCAGCGAAGTAATAATTTTTATTTTTTTTAGCAGCGAAATAATTTATAGTTCTTTATTTTCATGGGATTCTAAACTTTTAATGGCCACAACCCTGGTTGTGGTCAAGGACCATGGAATTGGAGAAGCTCCGAAAAAAAAATAAAAAATTAGAGGGCCAGATTGTGGTCAACGACCTGAAGAAATTAGAGAAACTCTGAATGTTGGGATTGGCTAAAAGCCAGATCAAACAAGGTCTAATAAAGAGACTAGCCAAAGGTCGGGATCAAAAAAACAAAGCTCTGATACCAAATGAGACGAACAAAGTTCGTCACGCACAAATAATCCAAAATACTTGGAATATAACATAAAAATCCATGTAGGAATAATGTATAAAATATGAATATATAAGATAAGATACAAGATGATTACAATTGAGAATGCAGACTTGTTTATATACCCACACAAGGGTGCCATTAACCAATAGGCATGTCCTTCGAGACATGTCCTTTCATTATTAATATTTAATATTTATTAATTAATTATAATGTTATGAATATCTATTTTATATGTATATTTATGTTCATAACATGCATGCAATGAAATTCTTTACTTGTTGGGTTCATACCCTATGTGAAAATATCTATTGACCTTTCTTTGCAAGCCATTCAATCTCTATATAATTTGAATACTATTATTCCTTTGATCTTATTTAGACCCTTGATAACCTTGCAACACCTTCCCTACACTTTCCTTTGCAGTTCTTTGATGCTTAAACCATCTACACAAGATTGACCTCTTTCATGTCCAATGGACCCTGGAATTAATTTATAACATACCCACACAATTCTCGGTTGCGTAATCTTATCCTCTTTCTAGAAATCCTTTTCACACAACACTCTCTGCAGAGTGCTCTTCTGCTTAATGAAAATGCCCTGTTAGTAAGCTTAGCCTCTCTTTTGTCAATATATTTCTCTTCAAGTGTGTCTCTATTCTTATGCATAGGTACCATCCTAAGAATATACGCTCTTAATTACACAAAAATCACCTTTGGCACTCACCTCTATGATTGGGAAGGTTTCTCCAAACCTTGACACCATTTAGAAAAGTCTTCACATCAAGTAATTACATGGTTCATGGAATTCAATTCCATTTTTCATTAATTTCCTTGTATATATTTATTACCTCAACCAACTTCTCATAGTGATAAAATCTTTCCTATCTCTTCTTCCATTTGACTTTGTCTCAACATTCTCCATGTTGATGTGCAAACCTCTAATCACTTCCTCATGGTTGTAAGATCCTTGCGCATCTTCCATGACTCCAGTCCTCATATAAGAACTAAAGTTTCTTTTTGTACCTATAATTCTTGAACCAATTCAAACTTTGATTTTCTTGATGTATTCCTACCCGAAACATCTTCCCAATGACTATACTCATGCCTCAATCTAAATTATGAGTGAAAAGTTACAACAACTACATGTTGCAATTCCACTCTTTTCACTGCTACAAAAATATATTTATTAATTTCTTAGAAATTTAATTTCCCAATCAAAATTATGGGAGGACAAATTTATTCTACTCCTCAATACCTTTCCAGCGACTATTTGTTTGCCCAAATCCGAGCTTCGAGCTGAAAGTTATGGTCTAAAGAAGTTTAGGTTGTTTTACTCAATTTATTCATGTATGCTACATGTGTCGTATTTCTCTACCTGCACATTTTTAGGTACCCATATCCAAAATCTAAATCCATAGATTATACGGGTCATAATCTTTCCATCGACTATTCTATGCTCCAAACAGACTTCTAAGCAAAGGGTTATGCCCTCTAGAAGTAATATTGGTGCCAAAATTTTACCCTCATTGTTTTGGCTATAACTTTCTCATACGAGCTCCGTTTAACGAACCGTTTATCTCGTTGGATAGATCTCTTTGAGTTTTTTTATTTCATATGTAGAGACTAAGTGTCACTTCATATACTTTGTTCTCGTGGGTTTTGACTTGCAAAAATGTCGTTTAGGGCCTCGAAAATGCCCCACAAGTTAATGGCCTTCAAAAATATGAAAATTTAGGAAAATTTCACATAAAATTCACTATTTTACCACTTTAATAGTTCTTTAAATCTCAATCGTTGATCTCAAATCATGATACAAAAAAACCATTGATCTGACCTTGTCATCCATCGATGATTGGTATCATCCTTTGGCTGCGCAAAACATTTTTCCAAAGCTATCGATCCGTCCGTCGGTCGTCAGTCCAATTTCCCGACACCCGATTTTCAAGCAATTATTAAATCGGTCATCGACGATATTTGTTGGCGAATGAAAAAATTTGCACTGAATTTTTCGATGCTCGACCACCGACCCATCGGTGATCGACGATCCCTTATGACTGTCGAACGTGCTCCCAAATCGATCAATTTGACCATCGACCATTGGCCACTTCTATTGGGTGACGTGACATGACACGTGGATGCTGCATGGCATGCCACATCATCCTGAGGTGTCAACTTGGGTTATGTGGCATGACACATGGATGTTGATGTGGCATGACACATGGATGATGATGTCATCATCCTCCTTCCCCCATCAACCATCAATCGATTCTCTTGGAAAAATTGAATACCTCGTCGACTTTGGCTAACACCGAGCCATCGATGCATTGGCCCTATTCGACTTATCTTGCTTGGTTCGAACACTCCACCAAATTCGGTCGACCTCTGACCATCGACCATCGACAACTTTTGTTTCTTTTTTGGAACACTTCACTGAATCGGCCAATGCTCGACCGCCAACCCATCGGTCATCGACAACTTCCATCGGTGATTGAAAACACTTTGTTATATTCAACCAACCCCTGAACATAAGCCATTGACGGTCAGAGATGTCTTATATCTAACCCAAAATCTTCACCATTTCGGTCGATCCATCCATCAACCATCGAAGATTTCTCTTGGTGAATTTCCAACACTTTTCCAAACTCTCCGATTTGACCATCGGTCGTCGGTGGATTCTATTGTTGAACTTCACACTTAGAAAATTTTGAACCAAAATCCCGATGAATACAAACTATTGATCTAATCCATTTCCCATCCCCCAAAATGAATCCTGGTCTTCAATTTGATCAATCTTTCAAATGGCCGAAACATTATGAATTTTTAAATTTATCATAGTGAATCCCAACCATCGATCACGAGATCAAACATGATCTTTGCCGTCGATTCTACAAACTTCTTGTAACTCTACAGGCGGCCATTAAAACTTGAATTTTGACCATTCCAGGTCAAATTTCGATCTGCAAGTTCACCGCTCTACTCCATTAACCCTCTCAAACTGTTTGAAGTCATTAAAACTCAGATTTCACTCACGAAATTGGGGATTTATCTCTAAAATATTCATTGTTCCCCCCAAATCGGTCATAGACAAAATATGCAACAACAAATTTCACCAATTTTCTCTGGTTTGATCCCATACAAGCTCGATGTTTGAACCATAAGATCCGATACCATAATGTAACATACCCAACACCCAGCTGAGAAACATTACATGCAGAAACTCATTAACTTATTAATATTTATTGTTAATCAAATTCATCTCGCTTACGAGCCATAGATCACACACATATTTGACCATTTTAATGATACTACAGTTCTAAATTCTTCTAACAGTGTATATTAAACATGAATATAATTGTTCAAGAAATAACAAACACACAACATTCATATAAATTATTTACACAACGGAATTAAACATAAGAACATAATAGAAACACTTATATGTTAATGATTAACCAATTGGATGCAAATGAAGGATGAACCTCCCAACCATAGGAACTGTTGATCATTTTCTCTCATCAACAAGCCACCCCTGAGTGTAGGCTATGAGTCCACAAGGAGATCCAACCCACTAGCTATCCACTCTCCACACAGAGCAACCCCAAACCCAGGTTCTAGTCTCACAACAGTTCCAAACCTCCATCTCTCTCTTTTCCCCACAACCTACGCTACCCAAGGAATGTACCCCCTTCATTGCTCATATTCCCTTGGGATGTACCATTCGTTTATCAATTCCACTAGTTCATTCAGTTGTCCAAGAATCACTCAGTTGGGAACTCTAGAAACTCTCAATTGTTTCATGTTTTCTCACATCAGCCTTCACAAGGATCTGAGATGTTTCCTCAATAGGAAATAACACCATAGGCTTATATATTGATTTACCAACATGTAGGCCTCTATATTAGCATAAAAACATAGCCAAACAATGGTTGCCTTCAAGTATACCATGATTGGTCCTCTTCCCAACCATCTTCCCTTCTTTGCTACCCAAAATATGTATGTAAAAATTGTCCCCTCCTCTGCATACGAATTTCCTCTTCTTCCTTTCTTGCTTGACTCACACTCTTCTCAAGGATGATTGTACCTCAACCCATTCTCTCCAATAAATATGGGATGTAACCACTCACACCCACCCTTCTTACATGAGTTTAATTATTGGACTCTCATACACTAAATCAACAAATAGAATGTTATAGACAAAGATAATAATTTTAGGAATGTGGGTTGGATTAATACCGATGAATAATTCCCCCCTTGGAGCCCTCTCTCTCATGGAATCATAGCCCCCCATCATTCTTCATCTCTTTTGTATCACAACCAACAATTATTACTTTTATTAATTATTTCAATGTTCATAATATGCAAATCATCCCCCAACCAAATTAAATCAATACGAGCTCTTCACCCCAACGCATCGTCTCACCAACCTAATTCACATTTATACAATTACATTATAATTCACGGGGATTAGAACTAGGGAGGTTACATTCCACCTATCCGTAGGAGGGATTTTCTCACCATAGTTTTTGGTGACTTCAACAACCCACAATTTATTAATGCATCGATGGTATGTGGATCTTGTAAAGCATACACATCATTGGCTTCACGTTCTCTCTCTTTCCACTCCAACATGTTTCCAAAATACCCTACAAACAGTCAGAACTTCTATTAGTAGAACTTGGCTTCCAGTTTGTTCTCTTATGCTTTAAAAAACACACAAAAATTTTGGGTCTTGCGCAGGGATTTCCCCCCTTCTATGGGATACAGGGCATCCTTCCTCTTATGTTTGTGTTTTGGAAGCATCCAAGACGCTCACACTACTGTGTAAGGGGATTGTCCCTCTTTAGGGCACACTTGAAACCACTTTTCAGCACAAAACTATGCAAAATCTTCACATAACAGAGAAAAGAAGACATAAAATAAAAGAGGATGAAAAGGGGATCTACCTGGTTCAAACGACGTGTGAAATGGTTCACCGAATCTCCCAAAATTGTCAGTGAAAGTTTGCTCCAAAAAGGGGTAAAATCTCCAATTTTCCTTCACTAGAAAATTGACAAAGTGAAAATGAATTACATTTTACCTTTTTGGTAATATAAACCTATTTTTGCCATGGAATTTTCACTTTGGCTAAAGAATTTTGTTAGATTTTATCATTAACACACCCTCTAATGAGTAATTTCCATCATCCTTCATGATATTTCTAACCTTTCTTTCCTCTAGACATGTTTTTGAAAGGATATCCCAAATACCATCTTATTGGATGACCTCACTCTTGTTAACAAGAACTCTTTAAGCTCTTTTCAAACTCCTTAAATGACGAAAATATGGTTGAGCGATCTTGTTTTATTTCATCTTGTTAAAGTGAATTAGAAAGCATGTATGTTGAACGGTAGTTTATTTCTTTTTTGGTCTCATCAGACTATTTACGAAAAAGGAACACCCTGGTCATTCTGGTTAGGAGAGTTCTCCTATGCATTGTTTTATACTTTTTCAGGCTTCAGAGACTAAAACTTATGAAAAAGTTCATTTGGAGTCTTCTTTCTAAATATTTTCAGATTCTCTAAGTATGAAAAGTCCATCGAGTTTACCTTCTCTAGAGTTGTAAAATTACATAGAGAAGGACCCATTTGGGAACGAGAATTTTTTATCCTCCTCGATCTCGCTAAAAAACAAGGAGGTATTCATCCATCATGATGGGGAAAAATTGGGAAGTGGATCACGTTCTTATATATTGTGGTAGTTATTTTTGTCTCCCTTGAACATGGAACTTATATCCACTTTGGGTTATCTTCTTGTCTCCACATCATTCCGATCCTCTGTGTCATCATAATCATTTGAAAATAACCTTTGGTTGTCACCACATCTAATTTTGGACCGTATTTTGATGAGTCAATGCTGCCAAGTCATCTATCGTGCCGCCACATGTTCAAGGGAAGTCCACCTCTACAGTGTCATTTACCGCCATCCTTGTGTCAATTCATGCTATTTTGATCCATCACTATTTCTCGCTATCCTACATTTGTTTCATCTCGATGATGAGGGATACATCAAATCTCTCTTCAACAAGTCTATTTCTGTCGACTTCAACACATCATCTGAGAACTAGATTTAGAAACCAATTAGTACCTTGGAACATGCATGCCTCACTGGTAGGTTTTCTCACATTTGAGAATGGGTTTCTATCATCGACCTTTAATGATCGAATGACTCCAAGAGTGTTTGAATTAAGCTCATCCATTCACACTCACTAGCCTATACTAGGGGTACCTTGGGAATCAGTGTCATCATTGGTGATATCCCTCGCACTTGTTAACAATTTAAATAATTGACTGGTAGTCAAGTGATTTCTACCATGTTCGACGTCAACACATTTATTCACATGGTTAGAATCATACCAAGTTTCAGATGGAGACGAATACCCTGGGACCTTTTCACATTCGTTCCTATCCCAGGCTGTGATGGAGATTATGAATTTCGATGTGATAATCATGCTATCCTAATGTATATTGTTACATAGATCCACGTTGTATTGGTCTATGGCTATGTTCTATCATGTTGTAGCTCCACTGTGTACAATCTCGTGGCTAAATTCTGATCAAGTCATAGAGATATGGATCCACATTGTATGTTTGGTGGCCATATCCTTCATCAATATTCTCATGGATCTGCGGTGTATTGGTCAGCGACCATGCTTTGAGACTATTTTGTCCCAGCATGGGTATGCCTACCTCAAGATGATATATGTATATTGGTTGATGGTTATATGCAACTTACAATGGGTTTCCTATTTCAATTCCTTGCATACAAAATTTTGCAAAGTGTTTCAGCCATCATTTTCTCTTCTGACCTCACACTTTGGGGGGCACTTTTTATACACCATTTTGTCACACCTAGCCAAGTATCACATATCACTTTGCTAAGTGTCACAATTGTGACATATAATACCGTAAGTTTCGCAACTGCAATGGGGTAGTGTCATAAAATAAATTTCATTATTTTCTAAGTATTGAAACCTTGACACCATATAAAAATCACATGTCACGATCCCTTGTGAAGTTAGAGGAGAAAAACCATTATTTGGGGGGTTGAAAAACACTTTTCCCTTTGTCTTTCTAGCCTTTTTTGACCAAGGGAGCACCCCTCCCCACTTTGTGGGGGTGTCCCTCTTCCTTTTGCAGTTCAAAGGGGGCATCCAAGATGCCCCATCTGCCTCTTGGGGGGAGAGTCCTTCCAGATAAGTCAAAATCCCATGGATCTAGGGTTTATTTTGGGAAGGATATGGGTGATTCTTGGGTTGTTCTTCTTGTCTCCATGCAAATTGGGTTTGAACATCTTGAGAGAGGTTATAACCATAAGGATAACATGAATATTAAAAAAATCTTTCCCTATCCCCCTTATTCTCAACTGCACTCCCTAATTACTCTAAGTGGTTAGACCTTCCTGATCCTATATAACCAAGGCTATTCAAAGTAAGAAGGGGGGAGAATGAGAATATAATAACAAAGTTTTTATCTTGAGAGTAAGAATATAAAAAAAATCTCTTTCTTATAAGGTGTGTATTTGAGGACTGAAGTTTTGGAGACTTGGAGGGACTGCAACACATAGTAGGTTGTAAGTTTCATGTTTCCAATTTAATGACAACTTGGCCTATTTTTGATATCCACTTTGTTCAGTTCTTGTTTGGTGTCTCTATCCTTGTTTGTTAGATAGGATTGTTGTTATCTAACATTGGATAACATTAGGAAGAAAAATTTATTGTTTTTGCAAGTTAAGCTCGCGGGAAAGCACTCAGATTTGGAGCTCAACCGCTAAAGGATGCAGGGACAACCTACAAATACATGTACACAAATCCTTTCTCTATTTCCTTTAAACCTATAAAACAAGAACATAGGAAAAATAGATTATAATATATGGAACCATTTGTTTTAACTGTCTCAACTGAAGGAAACCCAGTTGAGGGGGGTTCCACCTGTCAGCAGGGAGGATTTTCTCACCACACTTTGAGAAATAATTTCCATGGAATTTGTGAGAGGTTTACCAACCATACATAAGGGACATGACTATTTATTTGTGGTAGTTGATAAGTTAAACAAAATATGCAGTCTCATGCCTTGTAAAAGAACCATAAAGGGACAAGAAGAAACACACTTTTTCTTTGAACATGTCTGGGTGCATTGTGGGATACCAAGGAGCATCATCTTAGATAGGAGCACCATATTTCTCAGTTCCTTTTTTACTACATTGTGGGAGAAGATGGAAACTAATCTCAAGAGGTCTACAACATTCCATAGATAGATGGTTAGACAGAAGTAGTCGACAATGTTGAAGTTACTTCACACACACCTAGGATTTATTTTTCCTAAGGTTATTCTTTGTTTATTAGTCATAATTATTCATTATCCAGTCTCCTATATTTTATGGGAGAATATTTCACCTGGAGAATATTCTCTTTCAGTTGACACTTCAGTTTGACTAGTTGAGTTGAGTTTAGATGTTGCATTGGTTTTGTCACCATGCAACATTGGGATAATCACCAACTCACTACTCTTTGTTCAGTCAGTTAACTGAAGACTAGTTGACTAGTTAACTCAGCTAGGTGGCAGTTTACTCCCGTAACTGCCTGAGAGACTAGACTAGGTGGTAGTTTACTCTTGTAACTGCTGGTGTGTGTCCAGATCACTCTAGATCACCACTATGGCTCATTAGTTACTCATGTATCCTATATCTATTGTAAA
This sequence comes from Picea mariana, assembly GCA_032191745.1. Lineage (NCBI taxonomy): Eukaryota > Viridiplantae > Streptophyta > Pinopsida > Pinales > Pinaceae > Picea > Picea mariana. The sequence continues at coordinate 7,351 of JASDQU010237374.1, read as the reverse complement.
TTATTCACTCTTTTGAGTGTGGAATACGGTTAATGAGAATTCTTCCATTCTTTCTATCTTTCTTCTTCTTTCTCAATTTCTCTCTGCAAATGTGTGTAGTATTTTCTAGCTAGATCTATTCTGTGCAGGTTCAACACATTTACATGGTATCAGAGTCGATGGACTGCTAAGAAAAATCTACACCAAATCATTTTTTGCAGGTACTGAAAATTGAAGACAATAAAAAGATGGATTATTCGTCGGAAATACTTCTCACGCCTCATAAATATTTGGAATGGAAGCCAAAATTTTTGCTTCTGCTAATATGCAAAGGCTTATACCAAATAACCATGGCAATGGAAGTAGAGCCTGATTCTTTCGATGACAAAAATGACTTTCTCAATAGACAAGATATGGCCATAGGAAATATCAGCATGTCTGTTTCTCCCGAACTTTTCCATCAAGTATATGAAGAATCACAAGGATTAACTCCAAATGAATTATGGACCAGATTGGAGGTTCTATTTGGGAATAAAGAATACTGTGAAGATTTCATGCAGGAGGTCGAACAAATAGAGCCAGAAGAGAAGCCATCAAAAGATCAAGTCTCTTATTATGAAGAGTCTTCTACAAAAGTTTTTGCAGAAATTTTTCTTCCATTAATTGAAGATGATGTCTACTCCATTTCATATTTATTTTTTGAAATTCATATGAAAGATATATGGCATGCATCTCAGGAGTCACATGCAGACATTGTTGCATGCACCATGCATGCATCTCAGGAGACAAAAAGAGATCCGCGCACATAAGATGCCATTCTGATATTTTATGATCACAATTTGCATAAACAAATTGGATATTTTAATTCCTCTAGGGAAAATATCCAATTTCAAAAAAAAAATCGTCTAAAACGGAGTCCGGAAACTAAAGTTATAATCGTTTCAAAATCAACAAAATTTCAGCATTTTTCCAGAAACGGTCGTACGGTTTTCAAAATTTCATCCAAAATTTATTTGGATATTATTCATTACAAGAATATAAAGTGGATATGTGTGGAAATATTAATGATTCATCTACTTCATTAGATCCGTGCAGACATCTACATCTTCAACAAAATCTTCAACAAGCACAAACTTGCACAATTGCGAGGTCTTCTTGGAGTGAAGGACAAGGTTGCTTAGCAACTATTTTTTTGTTCCTTCTCATTTTTTATTTTATGCATTTTAATTTGAGGGGGGGTTTCGTTCCCATGAGGTTTTCCCTCTTTCCTCGTTTAGTGCAGTGTATCTTTTGTATTTGGGTACCTAACATGGCCTCGTAGCCGAGACCCATTCTTTATTTTCACCATAGTGATGTTCAGGGGGGGTGTTGGAGTTACTTCACACACACCTAGGATTTATTTTTCCTAAGGCTATTCTTTTTTTATTAGTCATAATTATTCATTATCCAGTCTCCTATATTTTAGGGGAGAATATTTCACCTGGAGAATATTCTCTTTCAGTTGACACTTCAGTTTGACTAGTTGAGTTGAGTTTAGATGTTGCATTGGTTTTGTCACCATGCAACATTGGGATAATCACCAACTCACTACTCTTTGTTCAGTCAGTTAACTAAAGACTAATTGACTAGTTAACTCAACTAGGTGGCAGTTCACTCCCGTAACTGCCTGAGAGACTAGACTAGGTAGCAGTTTACTCTTGTAACTGTTGGTGTGTTTCCAGATCACTCTAGATCACCACTATGGATCATTAGTTACTCATGTATCCTATATCTATTGTAAATTATTCACTCTTTTGAGTGTGGAATATGGTTAATGAAAATTCTTTCATTCTTTCTATCTTTCTTCTTCTTTCTCAATTTCTCTCTGCAAATGTGTGTATTTCTAGCTAGATCTATTCTGTGCAGGTTCAACACATTTACAAACAAGACTTTGGTGCAACTTTTGAGGGGTTACAATTAGAAGCATTTGAAGACCTGGGATGAAAATATGATCTATATGCAACACTCTTATAACATAACAATCCCCACTTCTACTAGTAAGTCACCTTTTGAAACTTTATTTGGATATTTTCCACCTTCACCCTTGGATGTTGTATATGGACATTAGGAAGGAGTGAGGGAGGACCTCACAAGAGATGCATTAAAGGAAAAAAACAATATTGAGAAGATTAGGAAAATCCATTTTTGAGTACAAGAGACGTTGAATAAGTCACGGGAAAAGTACGAGGCTAGACATGGCCAACAAATAACAAAGAGAACATTCAGAGTGGGAGATAGAGTAGGATTAAAACTGAATAAGGAAAGACTACATGGTCCTACTAATAAGATCAAGTATTTGTAGTATGATCCTTTTGAGGTGTTGGAAAAGGTGGGAGATAACTCCTACAGATTTAGTCTACCTCCATACATGCACATTTACTCAGTAGTGAATGTGGATAATCTCAAACTTTATGAACCCTCCATATTGGATCAAGAGGAGGAACAAGTCCTACCTTCCATAGAGGATTTAGCACTAGATGCTCAAGTAGAGTTGGAAGAGGACACAGTTTTTCAAAAGTTGTCCAAAACTACAAGACAGGGGCGGTATGACATTTGGCAAGTTGGGTTTGAAAGGACAACTTCCAGGAAAGGAAAAGTGGTACTCCAGGGAGAAGGTAGAGAAAACATTTCCTCACATCATTCAGTAAATATTTTGGGGACCAAAAGACTCCATAAATGGGGAGGTATGATCTAGATTAAATCATTATATTATTTTTCATCTATCTCGATGCTTTCAGAGTGGAAAAAATTGGAGGAAATTTTTTTTAGGGTCATTTTAGTGGTAGGTCCCAGTTTGGAAAATTGGGGTTCAAAACCTTCCAGATCTATTTTTAGGCATTAAACGATGTTTTTTTTTAATTTTTGGTGTCCATAATTGTGTGTACCCCCTTGACGATGTTCTACACTCCGAGATCTTTCCAACAGTGCATACCATGCATCAATCAGAGCTCATATGCAAAATTTATTCCTCCCTCGAGTTGATCTATCATGTTGACCACCATGGTACGAGATGATTCCATGTTAGCCCTCATTACTCATGCATATGGGGTTAGCCACGTGATTAATTTCAATAATATTCTATAAGGTACAAAACCTTATCACAATTGAAGGTCGAGGAAGTAAAAACCCTAACCCTAGATGACTATCAGGCTATGTTAAATATCGGGTCACTAGGAGGATAAGGGGTTCCATTCTATGTTATTGTATTTTGTTCCATATCAAAGAAGAACAATTGGGAGTGGGAAATTAGAGATCATAACATAAGGGGTTAATTTTCTATAGTATCCTATCATGCCACAAGTCTCAGGTAACTCTATAGAGAGTGCCTTCTCCTTTAAATTTGCATTATTTCCATACAAGAGAAAAGAGAGCAAAGCAACCTTACCTTCTAGCTAGGTTTTCTCCCGTAAGGGTTTCCCAGAGAAAATATTTATGTTATTTTTTGGATGGTGTGTGATTGTATTTTACTATTCTCTATTTTCCGCATTTTATCTATTTCATGCATGATCAGAAAATTAGTAACTAAATATTCTGGAATCTAAAGGAATTTAACCTTCACAGTGTAGATTTCAATTTTATTTATCATATCTGTTGTGACAAACTATTCAAGTGGAATATCCATCATAGTTTACAGATCACATTGGTTCTCAAGAATTGGCTTCCTTATCTCAAGTAGAAGGTAATTTCAAGTGTTGTGCATGGACTAAGTTGCTACAACACTACATATGTGAATATTCTCTTCTTCTTATCAATATGAGGCTCCACTCTTCATTATTAAAATGTGGTGATCTCAATTCATTGTACAAGGGGTTCTCTTAAAGACATTATAGGACTATGGCATGGACTTCGATACTAGCTCACAAATCCTCTTCCTTTTGCATGAACTGGTATTCCTAGGCATATGAATCCCTTCTATGAACTCCAAATAGCAAGGTATTAGTTTTGGTATGTTGTTGGGACTCTCCTTTGTGCCTATTTTTTCACTTAGGTTCCCCTTATTTCTAGACTATTGAACTCCCATTTACTATGTCTTCTCCTCTTTAAATTTTGTTGTCCAAGGAGCTTGGAGACCAAACGAATCTCCAACAAGAGTTCATTACTTCCCCAGAATCTAGGAGGCCATACGATTTCCCTCAAACTTGGATTTTGTCTCCTCCAAAATGATGGGGAGACAATACAATTCTCCAAACATTGATTTTGTCCCCCCTAGAACATTTCATTTTCAGAGTGCCAAAAAACTCAAATGAAAAACAAATTTCTTCCAATTATGATTTTGTTCCTACTACCATAATGCTAAAATGGCTAAATGGTTTTTTTAAGTTGCACAAGTGGTTCAATTTATTTCCCCTATGAAGAAATCCCAATGTTGCTAAAAACAATTCATTCACCCTTCTTGGAAACAATTTTGTCCTCTCTTATTTCAATATGTTACCCTCTCTTCTTGAAATTTTTCCTTCCCCTATGTTGTAACCATCACCTACTCCCATGACCCCTTTTTCCTTTTGGATGTTAGATTCCAAAGGGTATTTCCACTCCCAATGGGGTTGCCTTCATGGCCCCTAGAGAGTTTCCTTTATGAATTTCCAAGAAGTACCATTCAATGGACAAATATCCACATGTTGGGTACTTCTAAGGGTAGACTACCTTGTTGTTTGAATACCTTACTGTAGCAGAAGGTATATCTAATAGCTTCCCAATTGGATGGTTTCCACATTCTTGTCTCTAATACCTCCAAATATTTTGAGGGAATGCATAGATTGTAGATTAGAGATTGACCCAATGATGTGAAACCCTCCTCCCATTGCCACTTGTTTACTAAAAATTACATTCATGGGGTTTTTAAGGGCTTGGGGAGAGTCCATACCACAAAAACCCACATTAATATGAGTTGTTGATCCTTTACCCAATGCAACAACCATTAGATAGTGTCTTGTTTTCTCTCTCAACTTCTCCTTAGATTCGATTAGTTTTGAGCCACTTGTATGTGATATTGGTTGGGACAAGTAATGGGAACATGGTACTCGACCTCTTCTTTTCATATGGACTCATAAAATGTCTCCAAGTCTTGCCAAAATGTTAAGGTAGGAATTTCACTTAGGTAGAGTGAGAAGATATTTTTATAGACCCATAAGTTATTTTTAGGTTCCATTGTGGTGTTAACCATCATTGATTTACATCAATGTCCATGCTTTCTCTTCTCTGAATATATTTGAACTTGACCAATTTTCATCTTGGATTCTTGAATTGGTTTTTTGGATCCATTTTGAATCAAATTAATCAATGTAGGAAGCAACCCCCTCTCAATCATAGCTAGGAAAAATCTCACTCTGTAGCACCCCCACTACTAACCCATAATAATAAATTTTCTTTTTATGATACCATTAATTAATATTCAAGCAATGGGATAAAATTCCCATGCATTTAACAAAAATATCAATAAACATGAATGCAACTAATTATACATACACACAACAACATGAAATTACCAAAAAACATAGATTTTATGAACAACAATATAAACCCATAAATTAAAACATTGAACAAAGACAAAATACTCATCTTTTAAATCAAATGTGCAACCAGTTGTAGACGACGAATGTTCCACCCAACCATAGAATTGTTTCTCTAGATATCACCAATGAGTGACCCCCGAGCTAGGGATTGGAATCCACAAGAATTGATGTCTCCTAATGGTGTCTAGTGTCCACTCACAACAAGGTAGTTTCCTACAACCATCCCAATCCACCACAGTAGTGATTGCTCCATCAGTGAAGATGCCAACTTGCAGGACATCTTTGTCGCAATTATAGTCACTGACTTAACAAGAACCATAACCTCAAAATGCAAACTCTAACCCAAAAAAACCCACATTTGTGTTAAAAAGGCCATACCAACCCCTGCATTAAAAAGTAGTTCTACTAGTACCATTTCATACATAAACTTTAAAAACACACACGGTTGCAGGAAAAATGATGAAACTAAAAAATAATTGAAAAGGGGGAAAGATAAAGAAAAAAAACAAAAATATAAGAGAAAAAACATGTTATATATATACACACTTTAAATTTTTTATTTTTTTAAAACACATCTTAGAAGACAATTAATAAAAAAAACCAACCCTGCACATCCCTCAACCTAGTAAAATAAATTTACAAAAATTACTTAATTAAATAATTAAAATTGGCCCTCCCCCCGCTTGCCACCCCTCCCCCTCCCTCCCTTCTTCACTTCTTCCCCCCTCCCACTCCCCCTCCCTCCCTTCTTCACTTCTTCCCCCCTCCCCCTCCCCCTCCTCTCCAACAAGCAATGGGTTCCAAACTGATGCTCGTGAGGGAGGGGGAGGGGTGGCAGGAAAAGCTCTAAGCGTAGGGGTGGGTAACGGGGGGAGGGGCGACAAGAAAAGCTCTAAGTGTAGGGGTGGGTAACGGGGGGAGGGATAATCTTGAGAATTTCTCTTCCCCCCAATTGTTACAATTTATTTATTTATTTTTATTTTTGGGTGGCCTGAAGAAGTTGGTGGAAAAAAAAGTGGCAATGGGGTGAGCACGAATGCACTCACACAAGAATTCATGCACATTCTTAAGAACACATATGTGTTCCTAAAGTGATAGTCTCAGCAATCCCTGAACTGCCACCGAGGAGGAAAAGTCATCCCCTCAACAAGAACGTGCATATGCTCTTAAGAGCATGTGAATATTTTTAGTAATTCACACACACTCCTAGGAATGTGCATGCACTCTAGGAACATGTGCACTCTCCTCTATTTATAACCCCAAAAGGGGCCACAACTGATATATTTCACCAATAGACTGATTGTGTTATGTGTTATCAAAACAGATTGAGAAAAAGGTTTCCCTCATTTTTCTGACGTGTTCACACTTTGCTAATGTGGTCTCCAATTGATTCAAGCTATGTATTTTCATGGAATTTCATTTTTTTTAATTTCCTAATTTGTTTAAATCTTCAAAAAATGAACCTAAATTAAATTTTTCATTACTAAATTTCAGCAAAACTTAATTAACATTTAACCTAAAGAAAACCAAAACCTAATACCACCACAGGAAATCACACCAAACCCCAATCCACAACCAAAAAATATAAACATGGAAATTTATGAAGGATTGAGGTCTCTTAGAACTCTTGTTCAAGACTTATGGAGTACTAGCGAGCCTTCACAATTGTCACTAGCCAATTTCCTAAACACAACTATATCTTCCATTGCAAGTGCCCAAGGCTAATTAAGTAATATTTATGATTACAAGGCATAGAGAGGGAGATAGAGATGGAGGGAGAGAGAGGGGGGAAAGAGTGGGGTAGAGAGGGAGGGAAAGAG
>JASDQU010237373.1:9620-26562 GCA_032191745.1 Picea mariana | reverse complement strand
AAAAAAAAATACCCACAATTTCTGCCAAGGAAAGTGCTCTGATACCACTTGCAAGATACCAAATATATAAAATATGCATAACAGAAATAAAATGCTAGAAATGGCAGAATAACAGTAAAATATCCATCATAATCTTCACACTACACAAAAATGATATAACAATAGCAATAGAAATAGCACTTTGATTCAGAAATCAATGCTCACAGGCCTCTTTGAGGGGGCAACCTCTAATCGAGCAGCGCTCTGTTACAATAATCTCCAAGATATGGTTCTCATACCCTCGACCCTTATTTATACTAAATATGTCTATTAAGAGAAGCATCTAGAGGAAGATCCTTCTAGAAGCGGAAGCTTCTATTAGGTCTTCTTACATCCACCTTATTCTATTTTATTGAAAGGCCTTATTAATATTGACCTTTATTACATCCGAATACATTGACCTACCTATGTGTAGGTTAGGACCTTAACATATTTGGTGTAGAAGGTCCCTTTTTTGGTGGCATGTTGGCCAAGTATCACTTTTGAATCTTGATTTTGAGGCGGTTCTGCTAGACAACATTTATTCTGTTCTATCTGCCAAGTTTCGGCCCTTCTAGGTATGAAACTTTCTTTTAGGTAGTTCTTTGATATTTTTTCTCTGCAATGCCACAAGTCTGATCAAAATTGGATGTGCCAAGTGGAATTTACGGTAACTTCCTCACAACTTGCCGATTTTTGGCCTTTCCAGGAGATCTCACTTGTATAGCATGCCCCGCACAAAATAATTGATATCAAATTCTGAAACTTGCACCCAAAATACTATAGACTGTCCATGATCCAATGAAACCAGTCCCACTCAATTTTGATACTCTAGCAAGAAGTTATGATTGTTTTACCTGGAACACCTTCTTGAGACTAGTCAATAGGACTAGTCAGATACCCTATCTTACACAAGGTGTATCTACAAATTTAAGATGACACAGAAGCTGAAAGTTTTACCACAGATACCTTACTAATTTATATAAATGGCCTTCAGAGTTTAGGGTCTGAAACATTACAGAAAAAATTTTATAGTGAAAATTCCACAATGACTCATTTCAAGATGATTCCATAACCCTATCTTGTACAGGTTGTATCTCCGAAAGTATAAGGCCCTAGGAGCTGAATTTTGAACCCAACGTAACTTGATCCGTCTTCTAAATATCCTCCAATATGTTCCTTTTGAAACATTGTAGAAAAAATATTTATAGCAAAAATTCCACGGTGTCTCAGATGTAGTAGTGAAACCCCAAGACCTTGAGCTCTAATACCATATGTTAAGAACCAAACATCAATATAGCATAGAAAACCTCAGGAAAAGTACTCAACACCTTGAAAAAGATATAATTTCAGATAATGAGCCTCTTCGAGGGGGGAACCTCCTTTTACCCCACTTATATGTTCAAGTACAAGATGATTCAAAATGAAAATGTCTCCTTGGTATATATAGGAGACTAGGAGGTATAATTACAACTAATGGCCTAAAGCCGACCTAAATAAAATAGCATTACTAATATAATATGCCCCAATTAAGGGGTAATGAGTCAATATTAGGGCTTAACATATGTACTCACAAAATACTCATCTCACTGTTCAGTACATGAGAAGTTCCTGCATCTGTAATGTAACGATGCAATTTTGGTCAAATTCCATCATAGCATCAAATAAATTACACTATAGTATCCAAACTTTGGTTACATCAAATACACCTGGTGTAGTAGGAGAACTAGAATGGCATCGTATCTATCTACGTTCTCAGGTTGAAGATACAACTGCGGAATGTTGCACATCTATAATCATCATAACACTACAAGTAAAAAATGAGGATGGGTACACAAAAAATCCTAAACAAATAAATCTTCTCACTCAATCCAACTTACCGGGGACTATAGGAGATGCATTGTTACAGGCTTGCCAAGTTTTTCTCTTTTCAATATTTGTATTATCCGATAGATAGATGTGGATGTTGGAGATAAATGGTTGAATCTGCTAGAAAGGCATTTTTCAGTCCATAATTTTTTCAATAGAGAAAATATTACCTCTGTGCTCCTTAAGGCTATCCCCCATGTCAAGGATTGGTGGGAAACTTACTGTGAGCAAAGGGCCACTGAAGAATCTACAATATTTGTGGTATCCCCCACTTGGGATTATTTAAAGGATGATATTAATGAACAATACTACCCTGTTGGAAGCTATGATGACTAATATACAAGATGGACAATACTGTGATAGGAAAGGGACCAGACAGTACCATATTTCACAAATATATTCTATATCTTGTGCACCAAGCTGGGTATCAAGGACCCTAAATTACATCTGGTGCTCAAGTTCCATGATTTTTTGCATAGATACATAGAAATAGAAATGGATTTTTTGAACATCTCATCATTGGGTGTGGCATATAGATATGTTGTCAAAATCGAGAAGAAATTTAAGCAGAAGAAGCAGGAGTTTGGATATGCAAATTCCTCACAGTAAAAGCAAGGAAAAAGTGGCCCCAACCCATAGAAAAAAGCACAGAGCAAGGATGGACCCCCTCAAGACAACCAGTCCAAGATACAAACAAAGAAGGGTAATGAGAAGACAAAGAAATAAACTGATAAGTGGTGTGAATTCCATAAAATCCCCTAGCATAACACCAATGAATGTTGCTCAAAGAAGTCGTTGGTGGTCGAGATGAAATCCTCAGATTCAAAGGCAGGTTTTGACTCTGAGTTTGATCCAAACAAAGGGAAGCAGATCATTGACGTGGAACTCAGTGCCAGTGTCGCTACCACCAAGTTCCAACCAAGTGAACCAGAGGAAGGCGAACGCCTTTTTCACTCACAGATGTGGCTGAAGGGTGCCCCACTGCATTTCATTATCGATAGTGGAAGTCAAAAGAACCTGATCTCAACAAAGCTTGTCAAGCAATTGAACCTACCGAAGACACCACACCCACACCCCTACACCATCAGGTGGCTCTTCCAAGTAAGAGACCTCCACGTCAACCAACAATGTCATCTACCCTATGACATCAAGCCCTTCAAGGATGAGGTATTGTGTGATATTTCCCCCCTTGAAGTTTGTGATGTTTTTTTAGGACAACCATATTTGTGGAAACGACATACTGTATATAAGTCTAGACCTCTCAGTGTTATTATTACTTTGGGTATAAAATTGTATAGGATACCAGAGGTAGCTCCACCTACCGCTATTTCTTCGGTCTCTGCTAAGAAATGCAGGAAGGTAATTTCTCAGACTGGGAAATTTGTCTTCTTCATGATTCACTCTCAAAGTGAATAGAAGATCTCAGACACATCCAGGGCCTCTGCACAGGGCCTCTCCATGCAACAGAATCAAGTGGACAAGATCATGGAAGGATACAAAGACATCTTCTCTTCACCGATGGGGGTGTCGCGACACTGTTAGATCACGCATTCAATCGATCTAACCCCCGATGCACCTCTACATAATGGACCATTCTATCATCGCTCTCTGATGGAAAATGATGAAATTAAGCGACAGATCCAAGAGTTTCTTCAAAAGAGGCACATCCGACCCATCTCCTCACCTTGCGTGAGCCCAATTGTACTTGTACTGAAGAAAGATGGGAATTGGTGACTCTACATTGATTACAGGGCCCTAAACAAGATCACAATAAGGAATCAGTACCCAATTCCTCGAATTTCCAACCTTCTTGACCATCTCACGGGAGACAAGTTTTTCAACAAGATTTCCCTGAAGTTTGGCTACCACCAGATCCTAATACAATAGACTGATGTATGGAAGATTGATTTCAAGTCCAAATAAGGTCTTTTCAAATGGCTAATCAGTCCCTCTGGTTTGATAAATTCTCCAAAAACTTTCATGAGATTGATGGACAATATATTGTGACCCTCACCAATTATTATTTGGTGGTATATCTGGATGACATCCTCATCTTCAACAAGAATTGGGCATAACACTTTCAACATATTCAACAGGTCCTTCACACTCTGTGACAACACAAGCTATATGCTAAGTTGGAAAAATGCTCTTTCGGCATGAACAAGATCCAATACCTAGGCTACATTGTTGATGACCATGGTGTGCATGTGGATCCAACCAAGATCCAATTCATCTATGACTGGCCAACCATGACCACACTAACCGAGCTTCAAAGTTTCTTAGGACTTCCCAACTTCTATCGCAGGGGCGTGTTAGGATTCTCCCATATTGCATGGGCCTTCATCCAAGTGACCAAGGATGGTGGCAAGGAAAACTTTGTGTGGGGGAAGTCACAACAACAAGCATTCGATGATTTGAAACATCATTTGTGCTCAGCCCCAGTACTCTCCTTACCCGATCTACAACCATAGTTACCAAATTCGGCCGAATCGATGAAATAAATTCAAAAATTCGTCAATTCATTCAATTTGAATGAATTATCTGTTAAATTCCAGTCGATTCATTTGATTAGTTTCAATTGTCTATTAAATTCCAATCGATTTTTTCAATTAGGCTAAATTATCTGTTAAATTCAATTAGATTCATTGAATTTTAATGGAACTCGAAATATTGTTTGGATATGGAATCACCAAACCTCTCTCTAATGGGATCAGGCATCTATGTGCAGTTTGGCTCTGAGCAACTAGAACGAGAATTAAGAAGCACACATTTGTTTAGATTTTTCAATAGGTGCATCTCTAACCGCCTCCTATTCAAAAAATATTTTGGATTGAGTTATCATTGGCCTTGCCTGCAAATACACTTTCATAGTTTTGTAATCTTGTGATAGATAGAGTTGGGCCTCTATTGTCTTGTAAATAAGTCCAATAGGAAGAAGATGAGGGAACAAGAAAGGAGCCAAATATAAGGTACTTGAATCTTTTTATTTATATTTTGTACCGAGTTTAGCTAATATAGTAATTATAATATAATTTAATTAGAAGAATAGAGCCCCATACCACCATGAAAGAAATTCCTGATGAGTTTTTCTTATATCTTGGCTCGAGTTGTTCTTATATCCTTGGCAAATCTAGGATCAATAGGAAGGTTATGAAGTGTTTCTTGACATCTTAATTCAAGTGACATGTGACATAGATTAAGTGAGAACTATTACTTCAATGACATTTTGAGTCATATGGATAGATTATGTTTGGATATGGTAAATATTGTAAATTTTGGTTAAGTATATTGGCCAATTTTTGACAATTTTTTTCCAAATTGAAAAATTTATATATATACTTTTTTTTCGTATCGTATCGAATCTGAATTCGAACATGGTAACTATGTCTACAACAACCTTTTGAGATTAAGACAGATGCTTCATACTATGTCATGGGTGAAATCCTCAATGAACGTGATCATCTAGTGGCATATCATAGTGAGACACTATTAGATGCCATCCCTAAGTACCCCACCTATGACAAAGAAATGCATTCCATAGTACAAGCCTGTCAAGAATGGAAGCACTACATTCTCGGGAAGGAGATAATAATCCACACTGATCAAAATCCTTTGCAGTTCATGCAGACAGAAGGAAAATTACAGAATGACCACCATCAAAAGTGGTCCACACACTTGCAGTAATTCCAACTCAACATCAAATATAAGATAGGGAGTACCAATTGTGTCGCTAATTGCCTCAGTCCACCTCCAATTGCAACTTTAACCATGGTGCTCCACTCATGTGGCCATGAGTCATTCGAGTGGCCCCAACTCTACAAGAGAGATCCTGACTTCAATACCACTTACCAGATGCAAGGAACATGCACGACTGTCACTGATTTTCATATTCAAGATGGAATATTATGCCATATGGGACACCTCTATGTTCCTTCAAGTGAGCCTGCAAAGATGATTTGGGAATCTCACTACAGTTAGATGGAAGGACATTTTGGCATCAAAATGACCGTGGCAGTACTATAAAAACATTTATACTGGATGAAACTTCGACAAGACATCAACACGTATAATAGATCTTGCACTACCTGCGCCATTTCCAAACCAGCCACTAAGAAGAAAGGATTGTACGAATCCATCTTGATGGACTACATGTTAGGCCTTCCTTCAACCAAGTAGGGAAATGACTTTGTTTTTGTGTTGGTTGATCGGTTTTCTAAGATGGCCATCCTCACAGCCTGCAAGAAGAATATCACAGTGGAGGCCACTGCCAAACTCTTCTTCGAACGGGTGTGGGTACACTTCAGGATACCACAAACCATCATATCAAATCGAGACAGTAGGTTACTCACCACATTCTGGTCCAACCTCTTGTCATTGTTGGACACTAAACTCACCAAATCCATTGCCTTCCACCCCCAAAATGATGGCCAGATAGAGATCGTCAACAAAATGATCATGCATATTTTGCACATGTACAACTCCAAATATCCATGCACATGGGATGAGAGTCTCCCATATGTTTGACACAATTACAATAGAGCCCTTCCTAGCTTGACTGGCCATAGTCCCTTTCAGGTGGGGTCTGGATTTCAACCATTGGGTCCCATTGATGTCGCACTACCCTTTACATCCACACAGGTAGAATCATACCATGCTCAATCTGAGGCTGACAAAGACACGAAGTTTATTGAATGAATTCAGCACATCCGACAACATGTCCATCATATTTTATAGAAATCCAATGCTAAGTACAAATAACTCCATGATCAACACTGGGTGCTGCACAAGTTTCAGATGGGAGACAAGGTATGGATGCATTTGCAAAAATAACACCTTACATGACCCCATCGAAATATTCATCAACTTTGTTATGGACCTTACACCATCACCGAGGTTGTGGGTGACAATTCTTTTGAGCTAAGTATTTCCCCCTTCCTTCGCCTGCACCCTGTGTTCAATGTGTACCTCCTTCGACCATACTTCCCACCATTATTGGACACATTAGAGATAGTAGAACAGTTGGAACAGACAGAGCTTAATCTTGATTACATGGAACAAACAACCATTGATTAGATCAGGGACACTCAGATTAAGGGCACTCGATAATAGAGGATCCAACTTTATCAAGTTGTCAAAACAGGGCAACTCCTACACCAAGGAAAGTGGCTCACCCAGGGCCAATTTCAACATAACATTCCCCATATGATGGGGGAACTCAACGCAATGGATACCATTGCTTCCTAATGAGGGAGGACTAATCCAGGTGGATATCGATGGCCACCCACCTATTGGGTATTTCCAGCCTGATTTATTCACTGATGTGTGTGCAAAGATCAGTACGTGTGACAAATGTCAGAAATTCTCAGGTAAACAACAACTTAAATCTTTGCTTCTGAATCCCATAGTGGTATCTGGCCCTTTTCAGCAGTGGGGATTAGACTTTATTGGAGAGTTTCATCCATCCTCAAGTGGCCAGCATCGTTGGATTCTAACTACTACTGATTACTTTACCAAATCAATAGAAGCCATTCCCACCAGGAATGCAACACGCAAAGTAATTATTGGTTTCTTGGAAGATATTATGTCAATGTTTGGTTGGCCAAATAAAATTTTCATTGATAATGAAACAACCTTTAAAGATGAGCCTCTGGTGAAGTTCTATGAAAAATTTGGTATTCACCTTATCCACTCCACTCCATATTACCCTCAGAGTAATGGCTTAGCAAAATCCTCCAACAAAATCTTAGTAAATATTATCAAAAAATTGTTGGAAGATAATAAGAAGTCATGGGATTCTAAGTTGAATTTTTCCCTTTGGGAAGACAAAGTAACCACCAAAAGGTCAATTGGCACCACACCATTTTAGTTGGTTTATGGAACTGAAGTTGTTTTCCCTGCTCAATTAGCCTTACCTATGGAAACATTTCTTCAAGATCAAGAAGGGTAACCAAATGACACGATCAGGAGGATACACCAACTTGTGGAAGTACAACAAACCAAAGAGCAACTTTTTGACAAAGCACAAAGTCATCAACAAAAATCAAAGAAATTTTTGCAAGAAGGTGAAGAAGGAATATTTTCAGCTTGGAGACCTGGTACTCAAGTGGGATGCTTAGAGGAAGGATAAGGGAAAACATGGTAAATTCGAAGCACTTTGGGCTGCTACTTTTAAAATTTTTGAAGTTTTGCAAAATAATACTTTTAAACTGCAAAATTTGAAAGATGCTAAAATTTCTGGTGGCCCAGTCAATGAGCATTTTCTCAAAAAATATCTTTTCTAAAATCCATGGGTGGCTTCAATTCCTTGTAAATACCAGTCTATTAGTTAGATCTATTTTATTTTAATAATGACTCATTTCCCAATGGATAAGACACGGGAGCTGCATGTTCTTGGAGCCTCACAGGGAGGTCCCCATCCCTTGTGGAGCCAGATGTTATCACATAGGATGTGTAGGGGTCAAAAATTTTAAGTTTCTAGTTTTGAGTCATAAGGTCTTTTTATTGTTTAGGTTTTAAGTCATGTCTTATGTCAATAAATCATGTTTGATTCCTTCATGAGAAAATAATTTTGACCTTAGTCCATGTAAGAGTCTTGGTGTCATGATAGTTTTCATCATCATGAAAGAAATAGGGGTCAACATTGGTCACACCCTTGGTATTAAACTTATCATTATCATGTGTCTTGTCTCAAAGGGGTGTACAAAAGGTTCCTTGTGTCGCTTTCAACCGTTTGAGGGTTAAATCAAGTGTCAAGTCTACTTGTTGTAAACTCAGCTGAAAGTTCGCAAAGTATCAAGAAAGTACCTCATGCACTAATCACACATCATTATACCTTGGAAACATGTCAAGGGATATCTTATTGTTTTCAGTGCCTTTAATGCATAAAGTTCTCCAGGTCGGTTTCAAGAAACAGGCCTATCAATTTGAATGAAGCGCGCTGCCAATTGGTTTGAAATATGGCATTTCCAACTAGTTGTAGAAGACGAAAGTGGATTGAGTGCTTCCAACAAAATCCCAGTCTATTTTGTGAGACACTATCTGAAGTTTCAAATATACCAGGTACCTCTTTTTGTGATTGTGTGTTATCTGAAGGTTGATTGTACTGGATACATTTGCTGTCATTTTTCTATGCTGCAAACTGTTGCATATTACATGCGCTACAAACTCTTTGCACTAATCAAATCCTACAGTATTGGCATCCTAAACCTTGGAAATTTTCAAGTTTATTACTGTATACCAAAAATATCAATTCGCAGCTACTTCTTGCAACAGTGACCTTATCCACTACATTTTTTGATGATGCTACAAATTGTATACGTTTAAGGCCCTGTGAACCCTCTGTTTTCTGACTAAACCAAACCCACCTTGAATGTGCTTCACTTAGGTCTGAGGTTTTAAATTTTCAAACTCATTTTCCTCTTCATACATGTAAAGTTTTGCAAAGCTTTCATTAAAACCTAGTCCAAAACTGTGCGCTACAAACTCAACGGTGCACTGTGAATCCGATGTTTTACACAGAGTTGCTACAATTTTTGTCTGACTACAGCCTCATACAATTTGGGATTTTGTTATTTTCTTCCCATCTCCTACTTGCAGCATGTTCATCCTCACACTGTTTTTGTGTATGAATATCTTATTCAAGTGAACCCTAAATTGTGCAATTTCTATCAAAAACTCTAATTTTCCTATTTTTATCATACATATGATAAAAAACTATTATAAGAGGGTAAAGGAGGTTTTCTAAACAACTATCATGGGTAGTCAACAAGGTAAGAAGGTTCAAAAAGGGGGAGATATTGTTAGGGCTGAGCCACATGACATGCAACTTATAAATTCTGAACTATTTTTCAAGGAAGCATTCCAGAGAGTGGGTTGCCTGATGTTTTGTGAGAAAATGCAAAGAGGACATCTCGAGGTAGCTAAACAATTTGCACTAACTTTTAGTGGGACAAAAAATAAGGTGGGGGAACTGGAGTTTGAAGTCTCTAAGCAGTCTATTTCTATAGCCCCAGAGATACCTGATTGTGGTGGAAATTGGTTTAAAGACATGTCTTTGAATTCTACTTTCTTCAAGGAATTCCTAAAACCTGAATATCAAGGAGACAACCTATCTAAGGGAGTGCTAAGAAATCACATGCTGGAGTATTTTGACAAAATGATCAGATTTATTCAGAGGTACTTCACTTGTGAAGGAATGTTCAATATGGTTTATCAATACCATATCAGATTGCTACTACACTTTACTGGGAAAGAGTCCATGAACCTTCCATTTTATCTTTTCAGAAGTATTGGCAAGATGTCAGATAGGGTCCAATCTAACTATAAGCAAGTGGATACCAATGTTTTTCACTTTGGTTTAATCAAGATGCTAGTATTGGAAGAGTTGAAGAAGACCAATATTGACTGAGAGGTTTTCCTAGTTGCTTCAGGTTTTCAGCGAGATGTTGCTCACACACCACAGTCCAAAAGACAAACACCTACTCTTGCTAAGAACATTGTGCACTCATAGTCAAGAAAAAAGAGGAATATGACCAAAAGTGATAAATCCATTCAAATTACTGACAAAATAGTTGAAGGTGGTCCCTCACAACCTCCTGATAGAGAAGTTTCTCCTATGGTAGAACCTACACATATATAGATATCATCAAGTAAAATAAGGAGTTTGAAGGGTAAAAAACTTGTCTTTTCCCCACCTATTGTTGCAGAAACAGTCAAGCCTAGAAGACATTTCACCAGATCAGTAGCTAAGAAACATATTCCTTTGGAATAAGGTAAAACAGAATCCTCAGCTCAAAAAAAGGATAAATCTCAACCTTCCAAGCAGCCAATAGAGATTATTGATATCGACACTCCTTCTCATGAAAGTAATCCTACTTTCAAAAGACTCAGGAGACAACTTAAGGATACAAGCGTTGAAAATGACAAATTGAAGAAGGAAAATCTCGAGGCCCGAATCAAGCTGAAGGATATGTTAGATTTATATGAGAAGACTATTGATAAATTAATATACTTGGCTAAGAAGTCTCTACCCCTACATAGAAAACTTAAGAATGTGAATAGATAGAAGAGATCTTGCCAAGCTAAAATTAGGAGGTTGAAAGAAGAATTGTAACCCTTCAAGGAGCAGGTAGCAAAAATGAATTTGGACATGTTAGCTCATGTGGCTACCAGAAAAAGCACCAGGAAAAGATGAATACATAATATTATTTTTACATCAACATCGTTTTTTCCATGGTTCACTTTTTTTCACATACTTATAACCCGAACAATGATTTTTGTCTTAAGTTGAGGTTACATACTCATATGACTTCTCCAAAGGTTACTTCATGTTTCATAAGATTGTAGTAGGCTCTGGAAGGATTTCCCAACTTTTTGTGCAAGTTTTAACAAGGTTGAAATAATTTTGGATGTAAAAAAACACCTACAAGAAATTTCGCACTGCGTGATATCAAAGGCGCTACGAAATGGTTGTTTTAGGATAGTTTGTAGCGCAGGTGCTGCGAACTGGGTGTCACAAATATTTTAAGTTGATGAGGACTGCCAGGTGTCAGGTTGAGTTCAGATAATCTCTTTAAATATTAGTTTCACATCAAGGGCCACCTGCCTCAAGGATCTGTCTGCAGTAAAGTCACATGCATCAAATTGACAGCAGTTGCTTTAATGATGCCAACATTTTCCTGGAATATAGCATTCTTGTTACATTTATGTTGTGCACCTAGTGCCAGGCCTCTCTTAGGCATAGAATCCCATATAGAATCTAGGTGGCGAATTGTAGAGATATTTTTGGATGTTTTGTTATTTAAGATGCATTGTAACTCTATCAGGATGTTCAAATGGTTAAACAATGAGAATTTTATCTTTAGTTTCAAACTATAACAGAGTTTCCTAGTGTATGTATCAGATTCAATAATCTTTAATAGTGAATGATCAGTTTCCTTTCCTACTGTCACATATGTTTCTTTCTCACTTTGATGTTAGTTAATGGTGAATGATTCATCATTATGCTTGTTCCTTACCATAGTAAATGATTTATTGTTGGTAATTCATGCAAGTAGGATCAAAGTGTTCTCTCTTATTGATTAGGAGGTTCTTATTCAATGAGATTTCTTCTATATGTGTTTCAGAACTACTTTATGTAACCTTATGCATATATTTTATTTTCCTTGCCAAGTCTTTTATCTTCCAATTGATATCTCTAAACAATGATTTGAAGCTATTCAAATCCTTGCTTGATGGTGTGTATTTCATGGAGGTTTTGTGTTGATATTATAAACTAAGTATCGCATCCATTTGCTCCACATTGAAAACAATTTTTATTTAAATTCGGATGGGTATCAAGCTTACACCTACAACAGTCTAGGTGTGACTTCTAGTGCTAACACAAAGGACCACATCTTGAAAGGTATGCATATATTCTCCTTTCTATAGGATTGTAAGGAATCTATATCCTTGAATCTAGATCTAGAAAACCCCTTAGAAGTCCACCCCCTCCTATCTAGGATATCTAGGCTTATCCTAGGGAGATCTTATTGATCCAGTCAGTGAGATCCTTGTGAGCATTTTTCCCATAACAATGTCGGGCATTCCTTCAACCAAGTAGGGAAATGACTATGTTTTTGTGGTGGTTGATCGGTTTTCTAATATGACCATCCTCACAGCCTGCACGAAGAATACCACAGTGGATGCCACACTTCCAAGCTCTTCTTTAAACGAGTGTGGGTACACTTCGGAATACCACAAACCATCATATAAAATAGGGACAATAGGTTCCTCAACAAGTTTGGTCCGACCTCTGGTCTATGTTGGACACCAAGCTCACCAAATCCACCACCTTCCACCCTCTAACTGATGTCTAAGCAGAGGTCGTCAATAGAATTATCATGCATATCTTGTGCATGTACAACTCCAAACATCTGTGCACATGGGATGAAAGTATCCCCTATGTTCAATACAACTACAAAAAATCCCTTCAAAGCTCAACCGACCACAGTCCCTTTCAGGTGGGGTTGGGATTTCAACCATTGAGTCCCATTGATGTCATGCTACCCCTTGCATCCACACAAACATAATCATGTCATGCTCAATCTAAGGTCGACAAAGCCACCATGTTTATTGAATGAATTCAACACATATGAAAATAGGTCCACTATATTTTTTAGAAAGCCAATGTTAAGTACAAACAACACCATGATCAACATTGGGTGTCGCACAAGGTTCAGGTGGGAGACAAGGTATAATATCCTTAGGAAAAACCCAATTGTAAATGTAAATACAAATGTACGTAAGCTGGTGAGTTGTTTGATATCATTTTTGTATGCACATTTCATGGCATAGTGTGCGCATGTACTGTGCAATAAAATGATGAAGTGTGCACGTTCAAGGATACCACGCGCAATAACTTAAGTGTGCACAATTTTGAGGCCAGGGAGCCTTTGTGTATATGTTGTGTTTTATAGACTAGTGAGCCAGTTATTATAAGCTAGGATGCTTATGTTTTTATTAGGCCGGAGAGCCTAGATGTTAAAGGCTAGTGAGCCTATTTTTGTATATGTCTCATCAATAATATAAAATACGTCACTGCGCACAAACCGACCATGATAAAAGAGTATGGGGGACTAAAATCCACTAGTTAGGGAACTAAAAGTTAAGGAAAAGGGGTTAAGCTAGGGAGCTTAAGCCAAAAAGGAATATTATATTAATATTTATTAAAGTATAAAGTATGGATAGTTATTTTATCCTAAGTTCCAAAGTTGGGGACAAGTGGGCCAAAGTAGCTCCCAACATGACAAGTGTCAAGTTGGGGACATGCATACATATTGTTGGGACTTAGTTCATTTTCCCATCATTCCTTTGATCATTCAACCATTCCAGAATCATTTCACAGACTCATTGAGCTATCCTATGTACCTTCATGTCACTGAACCTGAACCTGTATCCATAGCCATATATGTTTGTGTAGTTAGTTAGCTTGGGAGATGCACTGAAGAAGCGGGTTGTCAGACCTGTGGGAGTTAGCTTGGGAGCTGCACTGAAGAAGCGCGTTGTCATACCTGTGGGATTTTGAAGAGGCGGGTTATCAGGCCCGTGAGCAATTTCTCTCTATGTGAGAGAATTGTTGGGAATTGATTTCCTGAAGGTGCTAAACTGCAACTACAGGGCTCTCAGAATTCATGTCCGGCCTGTTGCTGAAGCCCAGAAAGGAATTGGGGCAGTCGAAGGACTGTTGAGTAGAGAAGGGGCACATTTCCTTGGGTGGGACATGCATGTGGGGAATTAGGGACGGTAGGTTGTTAGTTTGAGTTGGAACCTATGACAGAGTCCTTCCTGTTGTCTATGATCCATTAGCCTGGTTAGGAATCCCTTTACCCGGGCGGAGTTTAGTCCCAGCTCGGGGGTGACCCACTGCTGAGAGTGATGAGCAATGTGGTCTAAGGCTAAGAGGTTCGTGGAAGGTCTGCACGCAGTTGGTCACATTCTTACCAAGATAAGTGTCAATTGTGTGATAAAATTACATGTTGCATTGTTATTTACGTGTGTATTTTTATGGGGTTTATCTTATTTGTGGTTATCACTGTCTTTATATGTATGGGTATTGCTTGTATATGTTGCATGTATATGTTTACTATTATTTCAGTATGAATCCGTGCATTTACGAAATGTATTTGTCTGTTTACGTTTTATATATAATGCTTCTGTAAGAGTTTTGTGTGTATATAGATTAATTACATGCAGTTTGAAAAAATTGATGTGGCATAGCTTAGTTGGATGATGGGTATGTTACAGTATGTTCTGCAGAGAGAAGAAAAGTGTTCTCTCAGGTATCGTGGCCTTACCTGGGTGGCCGGGGACATTACAATATGGTATCAGAGCTTCATTTTTTAATATTGGGCTTGGATGGGCCGAGCAAGTTGAGTTGAAGCAAAATTTCACAGAGGATTGATTTTGAACTGGCCAAATCCCAAGTTACATGGTAAAAAGTAACAACAATTCCACGGAATTAGGAAAAATCTCCAATTTCTGTTGTTAAATTAATGGGAAAATGGAGAAATTCGACTATGTGGTGAGATATTAATGATTTAATATTTGTTCTAGCAAATTTAGATCTATAATTGGTTGAATTTGAACTTACAGTGAATCCATGACAAATGGATCGAGTTTTGTAATTAAAATTCTCAATTTGTGACTTGAGTTTGGGAAAAATCCGTTCCAGAAATGTTAACCCACAACGATTTGTTGTTGCAGAGGTTGAACTGGTGTTATCGGGGTAAAATTGAACAAATTTCATAGTTGCAGAATGTCTATTGAAGAAATGGGGAAAAAGCTAAGAAAAAGCCCCAATTTCTGCAGCGAAATTCATGAGGAATTGATGCGCATAAAAATGCATGATGTGCAATAAAAAGAGTGTGATATGTAAAAATTGGGTGTCGCGTGGAAAATAGTGGTGCGCTGGTGCGAGTGCTAAATTTTAGCACCACACAGAAAAATGTTGGCATGCTGGTGTGCACGCTAAATTTTGGCACCACGCGGAAAAATGTTGGTGTGCAGGGGCATGCACTAAATATAGCATTGCACGGTGGGAATACACATAAAAAGGTGTTCACGGTGTGTAGACACATAATAATGGCACATGTAGTGTGCGTGGTATTGGCAGAGCGTAGAGGAGTTTGGTTGGTGCACACAGTATGACTATAAGTTGTCACATGACAATGTAGTAAATGGTGTGTGCAGACTATTGGTGTGCGGTAGGGGCGTACTAAAATTTGGCATGGTGCAACGACTAGAGTGCAATATGCGTGGAATATCAGCGCGAGATACAAAAATTGTGTGCAATAGGTAATAGTGCAAGAACCAAAACTATGCGCAATGGATATTGGTGCGCGACACAAAAGTAGTGCGTGCCAGCTATTGGCGCGACAGAGAAGTGATGCATAGTAGTTAAAGGTGTGTAGAGCATGATTTACCTTGTGGTGGTGTTGTGCATGCTAAATATGGGTGTATAGGTTGAAATTTGTGCACAAAACTTCATTTGGATGGTGAACAACAACGGAAAACCAACAAATTTCCGCGACATTTTATATTGTTCAAACGTAATCTCTTTGCAGTGTGTTTTGAGGGCCTTAACAATGTTTTTAGCTATTCAAAAATCACGAGAATAGAGTGTTCCAAGACACATTATGTCTCTACAGCTCAAATAAAAGAGCCCAGAGAGAGATTTCTAATGGTGTAAACCATTTGTTAAACGAAGCTTTTTTTAGAAAGTTACAACACAAACAGTGGAGGGTAAATTTTAAGACCCATTTAACTTCAAAGAGCCATAACTTTCTGCTCTGGGATCATATTGAGGCACAGGAGAAGTCAATGGAAATATATTGAACCATATAAGATAGTTCCAAAGCTAAATTAAATTTCTAGGCATGTTCAAATTGTTTAATATGTCAAAGAAGGTACTTGTAGCATTCCATACCAAAAACAAGAATTGACCTAGAACTTCAGCAGGTTGTAACTAGCAGCCCGAAACCCATAAAAAGGTGAAACTTGGACAAATTGTACATAATATGTATATGAAGAAACCCAATTGAGATCCTATGAAAACTCCAATGGAGTAGGTGTGAAATTGCATAATTACAGTGCAAATTTGTGTCAAGTTGAAAAATGAACAGAAAAATTAATGGGAAAATTTCTAATAACCATAACTTTCTGCTCAAGACTCGGAATTGAGCATGGGAGAAGGCATTGGAAAGGTGTTGGAAAGTGGAATCTAAATATTCACCCAGAAAATTGATCCAGGAATTTAATTTTCCATGAAATTAGAAGAAAAAATTCTGATATATATTATTTGTTGGTCACTATAATTGCTTAATTAATTTCAAACAACCAAGTGAAACATAAATTATCAACCCAGGGAAGTCTTTTGTTTCAAAGATAGCCACGCACTGTATATGCTCAATTCCAAAAGCACTTAGTGTTGTAGTAAAGAAATCATTCTATCTATGCTTGCTGAAGTGAACTGAAGTTCTGAATTAAATCACAGGAAAGAAATCTCCCTAATTGCAAT
>JASDQU010237372.1:17040-31267 GCA_032191745.1 Picea mariana | reverse complement strand
GAAGATGCAGAGCTTGAAGAAACTGAAACGGATCCGCCGTCGCTGCCAGTCTTTCTTATCCTCTTTCGAAGTCTGGCGAGCTCTAGATTCATCTTACTGAAAAGGTCCATTTTAGTAACCTCTATTTGGCTATAAACCTATGAAAAATCCACCAAAGCGTATGCTATAGCCTGTGAAATTAACTCTGAGAAGCTATTGTTTAGCTCCTGCATCTTCGGTACCTCTCCCATCGGCTGCTTAAATCCTCTCACTAATTTTTCAGTGGGCTTGGTAGAAGGCACCGGAGCAGCAAGAATCTGGCGTCATCAAGGCATTCCAATCTACCATCTCCAGCCAAGGCATCCACACTGCTGGTGCCTTCAAATATCCGGGCGAAGTGGCTAGGGCACAACCTGATGAAAATGCCTAGTTAAGCAGACAATATTAAGAATGAATATCGGAGTCGATGAAAGAAAGACACGTGTAAAAATATTGGATAACGACAAAACATAATGAAACCCCATGTCTGCGTTTGATTGGTCGTGGACAAACGACGAAAAATTGAAAAGAACTGCCTCTTAAAAAACACCTTTGGCGTAATTGTATGGCATTCCTACTGAAAAATTGTATGGAATTCCTATGACGAAAAATTGAAAAGAAATGCCTCTTAAAAAATGCCTTCGATGTAATTAAAACAATTAGAAGTTTAGGCTTGGGCTAAGCGTGTTCAATAACTTTTAGTGTTAAGTCGATATCATCTTTTGTATTTGGTTTGTGATGATGTAGATGTCAATTAAATTGTTACTTTGTGAAATTGTATAGAAAGTAGGAATGCCATATAAAAATATGGTTTTGTTTTTATAAATAAAATTGTGATTTTTTGTTTATAAGTGTAGTGTGAATAATGAGCTTTTTCCTATTTTTGAGAAACTTCTTTTTATCGTTTCACCTTTTAGTTGGTTTATTTTTTTCTTTTTTCTTTTTATGTAGTGTGCGCGTGTGACTAAGAATAGTTATGGGTTGTATGCATGTGGCATGTATATGAATAAGAATATTTGGGGAAAATTATATGTAATATCTTGAAATTATTTCTACAATTAGTATGTGACTAAGAATAGTTTTGCATTGTATGTGCACAAGCAAGTTTGCAATTCCCAGGGGGCACACAATGACAATGATAATCAAAAGGAAAGGTCCCATTACCCCTTTAAATTTAATCTTTTCTAGTTACAAGAGCTTGCTTTCAATTTGCTTATTCAAAGATTGCTCTAGGAATGAACATGATCTATGTCTCAGAATTGTGTCTGCTAATAAAGAGCTTCCAAGTGACTATACATATTCTCCATATGATTTGCTTCTTAATCCTATGTATTTTGATCAGAGGCCGATTGGATTTTTCGATGGTGTTGCTGTAAGAGGTGAATGTGGTGTTGGTATAGTATTAAGGCTGAATGGATCTCATTACTACAAACTATTTCTAGCTATTGGTCCTTCAAGTAACATTAAAGATGAACTTTTTGGCCTTTGGGGAAGTTTATCCTTTTCCTCTTATATTCACATCTCTTATATTATGGTGGTTGGGGATTCAAATATTATTCTTGATTGGTTTGAGGGCATATCTCGACTTCACGGTCTCTCTCTCCTTCCCTGGAAGCAAGAAATTTTGGAGCTAAAACATCAATTCTCTTGGATCCAAAGTTTTCATGGCCATCGTCAATTTAATACCTTGGCATATTATCTATCAAAGGATGTGTGGTGCAGACCCCCCCATTGTTTAAAAACAACCAACTAGATCAATATTTTCCATGCATATTCCACCGAACCCACCTAAGATCTGTGTTGTTGTTGCTTCTTTGCATAGAAACCATGAAACAGAAACAATAGAGAAAGGAACGCACATGACCCTAAACCCACTTGATATATGTGTTGTTGTTGCTTCTCTGCATAGAAACCATGAAACAAAACTTGTTTCTTCTTTGCATAGAAACCACGAAAGAAAACTAATAGAGAAAGGAGCACACATGACCCTATGGACACCTTGAGAGTATCCTAGTTGGAGTGGGAGGGAAAAGTAAAATAAAATATAAGAAACCTACCTTTTTCCCATGAACAATTGAGAACTTTGAAATTCTAACCAAACTAACCAACTATGTCGTTTGATTTAATTCGAAGTTATTTATATTTTTTTTTCATGATCTTTTCATATGAACCCTTTAAGGCTTTTTAGCTTTTTCATGTTAACACCGTGGAAGACTCCTAATGATTAATATGATTAAAGTGGTCATTACCAGCAATATGTTATCATCTTGGTGCTTGAACTTCAAACTTTTGCAAAGTGGTAGAATAAGAGGATTTGGATTTTCATAGCAAGTACATTTTTTAATGGTTTTTTTTTTTTTAATTTTAGTTGGAGGTGTTTATAAAGGTAGTTGTGGCCTACTACATTATGGTTGATTGATTCTAGTATAATTATGTTTATTTGCTTGAATTTATTCTTCCTTTTTATGTGAACTATGTAAGTGGCTTATGTGAATGATTATAAGCATAATAATTACATGAATCATATAATTAGATACATATATCTTGTGGCCTTTTGGAATAGTTTATGTAGCTATAAAATTACATTTCCTCCTATCACACATTGGTTGTGAGGACTGGTCCACGACATCATATAAGCCTCAATATAACATGATCCTTATTTCATAAGGCGCATGCAAAGAGGTAGTTCCCCCCTCCCCCCTACTAACATAATAGTTGTTTGGTTGCAGGTTGATTATGATTGTTGGCTTAACCTTCCCCTACCTCCTTTGTGTGACATATGTACGTGTGAATAATAACATGAATAACAACAATTGAATATGACTATCTTGTGGAATATTGGAGCAACTTCTAAAATTATAAAATATCATTCTCTTCCTTCTTTTGCATTGGGATGATGGGGGCTCGAGCATATCTTGATGTTCATTAGGCTCTAATATTCTCACCATGACTTGGGACTTCAAAAGCTTGATTCACCATTGTGTTGAGAGACACATTTCATAGAAAGGGGGTGGGGTGGGGTGATGATCAACATTGTGTTTGTGTATATATGTATAACATCATAAAGAAATTTAAAAAATATAGTTGATGTCAATACTTCGATCTCGAGTCGACATATATCTCTTTATTGATGTATATTTCTATTATATTATCACATTTAAATAATTTTTAATATTCTCCATTGGCATAGATCCATGTTAAACTTGGACCCATTAAGCATTGATATGAATAAAAAAAAATGAAATGCAAATGTCAATATAGTTAAATAGTCTTTGATGTTAGGAAATGCACTATTTGTGTTGTCAATTTCGTGTCATTTTCTGAAGTCTAAAAGCATTATAATAAGATGGAGTCTAAAATATTAATTCTAAATCCATGAAAATGAGTGCTCGTATTAGGATATTTAGACACTTGAGAGTTGGTTATGATCAACTTGGTCCAATGTGTTTTTAGGTAAAGTGTGTTTCTTTAGTGTGCTTTTGTAACTAACTATTCTGATAGTCATGATTTTGTTCTAGACATAAATTGATATCACAGTTCTTCTTCTCCTTGATATCAATAACACTTTATCCATGACTCGACCTGATTGGTCCATTATATTGATTTAAAGAGCACGGAGGGTCATTTGCAAACAATCAATTGTTGAAAGATGTCCATGCAATCTATTTTATTTTTGCATTAAAATGTTGGTTCACGTTGCCATGTTGATGGGACCATGAATTGTTTCCCTCTTTGAGGGTTTTAACAACATAAACATCGGTGCACTAATATTTGTTTTGTGTGAGTGAGGTGGATGCCACTTTGTAACGTCAATTATTTGGTAGCCTTTTGGTATTTGACTCGCACTCATCCTAATATTTACTTTGTTGTTGGTCTTGTTTCCTAGTACATGTAAACATCCCATGAGAGCCATTGGAACGCAACAAATAAGATACGTGAGTCATAGGAGGTGGTGGTGTCATGCCAGGTGGTGGAGACTCCTACTGCAAAGGATCATCCTAAGGTGGCTACTCATCTGGAGCACTACCATCAATGCCTGAAACTAAAGAAAGTCAATTTTCAAAGAGAATACTTTCAAAGGGAACATTTTATTATTAAATAGTAGTAGCAATGAAGAATAACCTAAACAAATACAACATGAATTTAGATACTCAGAATAGTAGTGATCTCAGTTATAAGAATTAACAAGAACATTGAGAACGAAAGAAAACAAGTGTAGCTGAGTGAGTCTGTGAGTGATGTTTGAGTATAGGGAAAATATATCTTCCATGCCATACAAAACACAAGGGAAAATGTTTCCTTTCTCTACTCAACAATCCCTCAAGCATCTCCTTCCTTTTAGTGCCTCATGTAGGCAGAAATAGTCCAATCCATTGATTTCTTTATGGGAAGCCTAGTGGAGTATTGCCTTAGCTCTTTAATAATTAATAAGCAACAATTTCATGGGCATGGGGTTAAAGGTTTTCTAATTTTCCTTGCCTCTATGCTTATCTACAACCACCTATCTCTCTTCCAAGGTTTGTTATTCCATCATTGTTGCATTAGTTTTGGTCATTTCTAAATTTGGATCATTGAGTAACTATGGGGAACATAGTGTGGGGGTTATGTGATTAATGGTGAGAATGATCACAAGATAATTTCCATGAGGTAGAAGAATGCATGAATGACTCACACTTATTGAAAATGTTTAAACTCTCTGCTAATGTGGGGATTTATTTAATGTTGGAGGATATCAAAGATGTGTCATTGCGACTAAGTGGACATATGTTGGTGAGAACGATGTCATCAACTCATCATCTTCACTCACAGATTCTTCAGAGGACAATGTCATCAGCTCATCATATTCACTCATAGATTCTTTAGAGGATGATCTCATCAACTCATCATTTTTATTACCTCTGTCATTCACCCACCACAAATGTCATATTGCACCGACCCCGCATAGTGAGCAGTGAATGGGGGAAATGTTGAAATTTCTTCAAACTGTGCATGTATGCTTCGAAATTCGACATGGTTAGACTAGACACATTTCTTGACGGTATGGGAGGGTTTCAATACTCAAGGATGTATGATGTTCCCACATAATCTTTGAGATCGTCCACATTTGCGTCAATGTTCATCATGTTGTACCTCTCATTGTCATCATTCGTCATTCCCTTCTATAGAATCATTGTCAGAACTATCTTGAAATTTGTCATGGAACTTCAAATACACCCATCACAAATTTATTCCACTGACCCTACATAGTGAGAAGTGAATAGGGCCAATGTTGAAATGTTTTCAATCTGTTCTCGTATGCATCGAAATTTGACATGGTTAAACTAGATAGATTCCTTGAAGGTATGGGAGGGTTTCAATACTTAAGGATGTTTGATGTCCCCACATAATATTTGAGATCATCCATGTTTGCATCAAAGTTCAATATAATGGATGTCTCATAGTGAGCATAGTGAATGGGGCCTACCTTGAAGGTGAATGAGCATAGTGAAGTTTCTTCCGCTGACCCCGCATAGTGAGCAGTCAATGGGGCCACCATTGAAATTTCTTCAAACTGTGCATGTATGTGTTGAAATTCGACATGGTTAGACTAGACACATGCCTTGATGGTATGGGAGGGTTTCAAGACTCAAGGAATATGTCTGATGTCCCGACCACATAATCTTTGAGATCGTCCATGTTTGCAACAATGTTCATAATGGGGCATCTCATATTTGTCAAATGTCGTTGTTTCCATCCGTAGAATCTTTGTTGGAACTCTCTTGAAATGTCATGGAACTTCCAATTCAACTACAAAAAATGTCATGCATCGACCCCGCATACTGAGCACTAGTGAATGGGGCCAACGTTGAAATTTATTCAATATGTGCCTGTATGGATCGAAATTTGACATTGTTAGAGTAGACACATACCTTGATGGCATTGGAGGGTTTCAAGACTCAAGGATGTTTGATGTCTCGGCCACATAATCTTTGAGATCATCCATGTTTGTAACAATGTTCATAATGGGGCATCTCATATTTGTCAAATGTCATTGTTTCCATCCATAGAATCTTTGTTGGAACTCTCTTGAAATGTCATGGAACTTCCAATTCAACCACCACAAATGTCATGCACCGACCCTGCATAATGAGCACTAGTGAATGGGGCCAACGTTGAAATTTCTTCAATATGTGCCGGTATGCATCGAAATTTGACATGGTTAGACTAGACACATGCCTTAATAGTATGGGAGGGTTTCAAGACTCAAGGATGTATGATGTCCCGACCACATAATCTTTGATATCGTCCATGTTTGAAACAACGATCATAATGGGCATCTCATTGTCAAATGTCGTTGTTTCCATATGTAGAATATTTGTTGGGACTCTTTTGAAATGTCATGGAACTTCCAATTCAACCACCAAAAATGTCATGCACCAACCCCGCATAGTGAGCAGTGAATGGGGCCAACGTTGAAAGTTCTTCAATATGTGCATGTATGCATCGAAATTTGACATGGTTAGACTAGACACATGCCTTGATGGTATGGGAGGGTTTCAAGACTCAAGGATGTATTATCATGTCATACAAAAAAAAATTGAAAAAATTTCAACGTTGGCCCCATCCACATGTCACTGTTGTCCATCTTGTACTCTAGCCCTAGTATAATGTATTTTAATAGTTGTTTCCTTTAAAATTCGATCGGTTAGAAAAATCAAACGAAATGAAGACGAGATGAGATGATAAATAGAGTGGGTCTGTGAGTGATATTTGAGTATAAGGGAAAATATCTCTTCCATGACATACACAACACGAGGGAAAATGTTTCCTTTCTCGACTCAACAATCACTCAAGCATCTCCTTCCTTTTCAGTGCCCTCAGTGGTCATTTCTAAATTTGGATTATTGATTAACTAAGGGGAATATAGTGTGGGGGTTATGTGAATAATGGTGTTCGAATCACAAGAGAATTTCCATGAGGTGGGAGAATGCATGAATGACTCACACTTATTGAAAATGTTTAAACTCCCTGCTGAGGTGGGGATTTCTTTAATGTTGGAGGATATCAAAGATGTGTCATTGCAACTAAGTGGACATATGTTGGTGAGAATGATGTCATCAGCTCATCATCTTCACTCACAGATTCTTTAGAGGACGATTTCATCGGCTCATCATTTTTATTACTATTGTCATTCACCCACCACAAATGTCATCTTTCACCGACCCCGTATAGTGAGAAGTGAATGGGGACAACGTTGAAATTTCTTCAAACTGTGCATGTATGCGTCAAAATTCGACATGGTTAGACTAGACACATGGCTTGATGGTATGGGAGAGTTTCAATAATCAAGGATGTATGATGTCCCCACATAATCTTTGAGATCATCCACATTTGCATCAATGTTCATCATCTTGCACCTCTCATTGTCATCATTCGTCATTCCCTTCCATAGAATCATTGTCAGAACTATCTTGAAATTTGTCATGGAACTTCAAATACACCCATCACAAATTTATTCCACTGACCTCGCACAGTGAGCAGTGAATGGGGCCAATGTTGAAATGTTTTCAATATGTGCCCATATGCATCAAAATTTGACATGGTTAAACTAGATAGTTTGCTTGAAGGTATGTGAGGGTTTCGATACTTAAGGATGTTTGATGTCCCCGCATAATATTTGAGATAATACATGTTTGCATCAACGTTCAATATAACAGATGTCTCATAGTGAGCATAGTGAATGGGGCCTGCCTTGAAGGTGAATGAGCATAGTGAAATTTCTTCCACCGACCCTGCATAGTGAGCAGTGAATGGGGCCAACATTGAAATTTCTTCAAACTGTGCATGTATGCGTCGAAATTTGACATGGTTAGACTAGACACATGCCTTGACAGTGTGGGAGGGTTTCAAGACTCAAGGAATATGTCTGATGTCCCAACCAAATAATCTTTGATATCATCCATGTTTGTAACAATGTTCATAATGGGGCGTCTCATATTTGTCAAATGTATTTGTTTCCATCCGTAGAATATTTGTTGGAATTCTCTTAAAATGTCATGGAACTTCCAATTCAACCACCAAAAGTTTCATGCACCGACCCCGTATAGTGAGTAGTGAATGGGGCCAACGTTGAAATTTCTTCAATATGTGCCTGTATGCATCAAAATTTGACATGGTTAGACTAGAAACATGCCTTGACGGTATGGGAGGGTTTCAAGACTCAAGGATGTATGATGTCATACAAAAACATTTTGAAAACATTTCAATGTTGGCACCATTCATAGGTCACCATTTCCCATCATGTACTCTAGCCCTAGTACAATGTCTTTCAATAGTTGTTTCCTTTAAAATTCGATTGATCAGAAAATTAAAACAAAACGAGAAGATCCCTAGTACAATGTATTTTAATAGTTGTACACTAGCCGAGAAGACCCGTAAACCCTTTTTGAAGTGTCATTATTATAGCAAACTTGTCGCAACATCCGTAAAATGCAACATATTTATAGATTTTATAATATCACAATTCCGACGATCATTGACCAAATCAAAGTTGACTTGGTCAAAATACTAGGTGACCATTGGAGGGGGAAAACCTAGCTTCCACAACGTCGCAACTACGACAACTATCTACATAAACATGGCAAGAGAGACGACTATGTCACAAACATAGCAAGAGAGACGACTATGTGGAAAACGTGGCAAGAGAGATGATAATGTGGCAAGAGAGATGACAACGTGGAAAGAGAGATGCCAACATGGAAATAGCGACGTTATTGGGCAATATGGAGAAAAATAATTAAAATTTCCTTTATTTTTCGATAGTATGGCCAATTTTGTCCATAACGCCGCAAATAGAACGTCAAAATTTTTACAATATGTAATAGTGTTATGAATAGACTCGTTCTCCATGGCTAGGGTTTCTACAAATTCTCCTTAAGCTAATTCTTGGATCCTACAACTTCCCACAAATACCCAAAATAAAAACCTACTTTGATGCCGATGTGATCAATAAACTGTCGTGGATATTCCGCTCAAACAGTTCGTCACAACAGATTAATAAAATACTGAAATCTTTATCATTGAGTTTAATTTCCTTTAGATCTCCATAATATCTAGTTACTAATAAAAATAGATAAAACAAAGAAAAAAATTAGAGAACAGTAAAACACATTCACACCATCCACAAATAAACACAAGATATGACCTGAGAAACCCAATACGGGGAAAAACCCAAATATAAGGTGAGGTTTCTCTGCTAAATAAATAATGCAAGTGAAAAGAAATAGGAACTCTCTGTGGAGTTGCCTTTGTCTTGTGGTTTGTATGGCTGCTACAAAATCTCTCCTCTTCTGTTATGCTCACATAATACCACTCTCACATGTTTTTATCGGCTATGGAACAAGATACAATGCAAAATAATGGAACCCCTTCTCCTCTTAGTGGCCCAGTACCTTAACATAGGATGATAGTCATTTAGGGATAGGTTTTTTGACTTCCTCAACCTTGAATTGTGATAAGGTTTTGTACCTACTATAATTTTATTAGAAAATATACTATGTGTCTATCACCACATGTCTAAGTAATGGAGGCTGATGTGGCATCCAATCAAACTATGGTGATCAATATGGTAGGTCGACTTGCGGGAGGCATAACTTTCTCATACAAAATCTCATTGATGAATGGTCTATGCCGTTGGAAAGGTATCGACGTCTAGAATTTAGAATCTTCTCCCAAAGGAAGGTTTGGAACAAAAAATGGTCATTTGATGCCTCAAAATGGCTCCAGAAGATTTATGATTATTTTTTGGATCCAAATTTCCAAATTTGGACCAGCCGCTGAAATGGCCATGTAAGCTAATTCTTCCAATTTTCCACCCAAAAAGTAGTGATATAGATGAAAAATAATATAATGATCCAATCCGTATCATATTGGGAACTCAATTGCACTTCATGATTGTTTATCATCCCAAGATACATGGATAAACATAAAGGAAAAATCAGATACTAGAAGACATGCTTCTCATGTACATCATGAATAAACGAACAAGATGGGAGGACTACTTATTGTAGAACCAAAACTATGGTTTGGAATCAACATGATGTTTATCATTTTCAATATTTCTTATCTAAAATGAGGGTTTCTCTTAGTATCCCATTAAGCTCCAGTTCCAGTCAAAGATAGAGATAGGAGTCATAGTTACTATGGAACTTTTCCATTAAAGAGTATCAATGGGTTATATTTAGAGGTTGATTTGAGAATATAGTGACTTATCAAATATTAGAAGAGTATTGGGAATTTATTTCAAGTCACTTAGTGTCAACTCAAATAAGTTATAGGGTGTAAGTTTTAGTTTTTTTAGTGCCTCCATTATCAATCAAAGGTATAGTAGGGATAAATGGATTTCAAATTCGTAGTTTCACTGCACCTAATATCAACTATTGGAAATATGTATAATAGTCATTGTTATCCCCTATCCTAGGGATAAATAAGGAGATTATGTCTCAAGGCCCACAGGTCCCAGACATAGAGTACTGAGAGCCATATGAATTGAGCTTGGTCATGTAGAGCCCATATTTTATTCAACGCCTCCTATCTATCAACAACAACAACATCTATCCCATCGGCCTAGTTCTGAAGTAGTAGTGGGTCTTGCTCCATGAGGTAATGAGTTTGGGTATAATGGTATGTGTCACTCTGATTCTCAAAACATTTGAATATGTGCATTGAATTCTCTTTTGTTTCATGATGTTTGCTTGGAAATTATTCCCTTTAACTTGTCCACACCTGGGGGGGGGGATGACATAGTTCCCTAGTAAGTTGGTCCCTTTAGGGATGAGTTGCCACTGGGTGGGTCTGTGGAAGGTCATTGTCCATTCCTTCCATAATTACCAATTTTCATCATTATTCCTCTCATCTATCCCCTACATTGCTTTGGGCATCTCATAGTTTATGGAAAATAATAACGTGTTAAGCAATTAAGAATTCATCATTCCTAATAGATACACCACATAATTAAAATGTGCATCAAATAGTAAACATATTAAAACATTTAAATCCATGGAGGAACGCTCTACATATCATTAAACATGAGAAGAAATGGCAAGAAGTGCTCATTGTTAAGAGGAATTCACTTCAATATCATAAGCATACAACATACAATTACATTGAACATGTTATATAACTTTCTACTTGAGCTTTTATTAATGGGGATATGATACAAGAAGACAAAATTAGATGGATTTTACAAGAGCACATGCGCAAAAAGAAGAACATATTGAAACATAATGCAGGAGATGAATCTCATGAAGCTTATGATCATAAAAATTTGTCTATGTTTGAGGGGGTTTTGGTCAAAAAACTCTGGTTGTAAGAAACCCTTAAATTCCCCAAAGTGTTGACCCAAAAAAATGAGTTTATAAATCTCTCTTTATAGGCTCTTCATTTATAGGAAAACCATTTGTTTAGAGTAGTGTTTCTTCTTGGAAAATAAATATCGCTTGTCATAATCTTGATATTTCCTTTGGTTTTCTAACCAATTCCATCTTTCCAATTGGTTTTGCCAAATTTCACAGTGTAAAAATAATTTTTACCCCCAAAGTTTGTGTGCTGAGGTTGTTGTGGGGTGTGTTCTCTTTGTCCAATTGAGACTTTAAGTGAGTCTTTTTGAATGACTCAATTGGATATTCTCCTGTATCATGGGGCCTACTCAACCATGGAATTATTCGGGTCCATGGATGGATGGAAGAATATCCAATGTATTCCTCTCATCCCTCACCACCCATCAATGCACAATGTCATTGACCAGCCCTTCGAATATTTTGTTTCAGGCTCCTGTAACTTGTTGTTCAATTGATACAACTACACCTTATTGTAGATTCCATAATATCACTCTACTCTCCAATTCAAAATAATGATACTGGAAAGGGACATTCCTTCCTTCATGAAATGAAGAACACACTTTGCAGAAATATGTAGCAAAGATGGTTGATAACCCTCTCTCGTGGGGAGGGATTGTGCAAGTGGGTCATCATCCATGCCACAGAGCATCATAATAGTTTATTTGAAGGGACTATACTATTAACATATTGGTTTTCTCCTAGTCCTTGAGATTTCTCATATAGGATCTTGACACATTCATAATGAAGACAATTGATAAGATGAAGTGATTCACCACACCCGACCTAATTTGATGAGATCCATGGCTAATGTGAGTGGTCATGTCGAAGCAATGATTGTTTCCCTCTATCAGTTGTAGGAATAAATATGATAATTAGTGAAAGGATGTGAACATGATGCTAAATATCTTGTTATGCATCACATCGTTTCCAACTGATTTGGCAGGCTGTAAGTGAATCCATCACCCACTTGAGATATTCCTCCTCGTTCCTTTGTTCAAAAAACACATCATTTTCCAAATAGTTTGGTGCTTTTTTGAAAACTTGGGAGACAAGACAAAATTTGGATGAC
Source organism: Picea mariana (assembly GCA_032191745.1). Taxonomy (NCBI): domain Eukaryota; kingdom Viridiplantae; phylum Streptophyta; class Pinopsida; order Pinales; family Pinaceae; genus Picea; species Picea mariana. The sequence goes on along the minus strand of JASDQU010237372.1, from coordinate 18,802 downwards.
ATCATGTTGACATAATCATGTACCTGTGGACAGATGGCGGCTCAATATTGTTCCATGTCAATGATTAAGTGTTTTTTGATCTCGACCTACGTTCAACTAAGTTTGATATGGAAACCAGCGTGCAAATGAGTTGGCTTCATTAAGAATTGGGGTTCTTAGGAAAAGAGAGGTCCGGGGATATGAAAGGACTCGTGCTCCATTCTTCGCATGCCTAATATTAAATTCAATAGGGTTTTCCCCAAGCGTTGTGCACAATGACAAAATAGATGTGCTAGCAAATGATTGAGTCAACTTCATTGACAATTGGGGTTCTTAGGAAAAGAGAGGTTTGAGGATATGAAAGGACTTGTGCTCCAATTATTTGCATGCCTACTCTTAAATCCGCTCTATCCTTTGAATGTTGGGTGGAGGTATATTGTCATGGTGGCAGGATAATGGAATTTGAGATGGGATTGAGTATTGATGGTTGAAGCAAGGTTGCTCTTCTTGGCAACAAACTAGTAATAATATCCCTTGGTTTGTGGATTATTGTATAGAAATTTTGTTTAAAAAAATTGGGTGTAGGTTGTGCTACCTTTTGGAATTTCCTAGCTTTTGGAAGTTGAGTGTTGTGGATCGACATTTCATTATTTTGGATCTTGGAATTGCTATGTTTATTAAATTCTTTGAGTTCAATCCACCTTGGTATTAGTTCCTATGTTGTTATTATTTTGGGGATTACTTTTTGAGGTATCTCATATATTACCATGATATCAACACGCGTGCTTCAAAGGCTTTTTGATTGACAATTACATTCCCATGTAGAACATTTCGCATTCCAAATATAGACTTATTCGCGTAATTGTTTTGAGATGCAGAAGAGACATATAAATATATGAGATGATATGTACAGATTCCATGTTTTAAAGATTGATAAGTCTCCAGCTTGATTGCAACAGATTGTGATATGGCCACGTAGCTGTGTTATGCTCTATTTAAAATAAAGAATGTTGAATGAAATCAATTAATGTGTTATGCCCTACCTGAATGAAATCAATTAATGTGAAATATCAAAAATATATTTTGAGTTATAAATTTGTACTCTTATGTTTAATAGTTAATATAAGTATGTATTTTTTTAATGAAATGTGTTTCACACTTAAAAAAATTACAAATAAACTCAATATAATATTAAAGAAATCACATTAATTTATAAATTAATATTGAAAATTTTAAAAATACTATTAAACATTAATTAATATATATACATATTAATAAATATTCATATTAATTAATAAATATACATATTATTACTAAGATAAGAAAAAATAAGTATTATAAATAAATATTAAAATTTAAAAATTACTATTAAATATTAATTAATATATATACATATTATTTCATTTTCATTTTCATTTCAATTTTTTAAACCAAAAAAAATTACATCTCAATTTCTTATAATAACTATATTAATAATGAATATAATTATTAAACATAGATTATATTCAAAAAAAAAAAAAAATTATACTATTACTATATAATATAAAACAAAATTAGTATTTATCATATCATAGTTATATATTATATATTTAATAGATTATGTTTTAATAATTAATGAAATTAGAATATAAAAAATTGATTATACAAATACAATTATAAAATTGAAAAAAATACAATACAATATTATTTAATATATGTGCATGTTATCTTTTTTCTATTTTGATTTCAAATTCTTATTACATTAAAGAAAATCACATTTCAATTTCTTATAATAAGTATATAA
>JASDQU010237371.1:0-15647 GCA_032191745.1 Picea mariana | reverse complement strand
AGGACAATGCTTTCATAAGGGGGATGGAATGTAAGGTAGCTAGAGAGGTAGTGGGGGGGCCTAGAGGGCCCATAGTGATAATAGTGGAGGTCATTCAATGTAAGGTGGACTAGGTCCACTATATTATTAAATAAGGCCCACTATAGTAGTTAGATATAATAAATGGGTAATTAGAAATAATAAATGTAAGAGGACTTCTTAGAAGGTTCTACTTCTAGAAGATTCCTCCTCTAGAATGTTCTTAGCTGATGGTAGCACTATATAAAGGGATTCAAGAAATGTAATGAGACATGAAGAGAATTATTGTGTTTGGAGTTGAAGCTCATTAGGAGGAAGCTCCCTCGAAGAGGCAAGTGAACAGGAGAGGATCATTTCCATAATAGGATCCATTGTATGGTGTTTCCCTACCTCAAGGGTTTGGTAATAATAAAGTGTGGTTTCTTCTATCTTGCTTTGTGGATCTATTGTGTATTTTTGTGGTGGTTATATTTGCAGATCTATTCAGGTACTTAACATTGTATTATCCCTGCCTTATTTTTCTCAACCTTTTATATTAGAGTGAGAAACATCTGGTGAAGGTGTTAGAGTTGTTCTGATGCAAAATAGGCATCATATTGCCTATGAGAGATGCAAATTTAGGGGTCCTAAGCTACCATACACCATAAATGACAAATAAATGCTCGCCATAATGCATGCATTAACCAAGTTCATATAATATCTAGTGGGAGAAAAAATTGTGGTGAGAATTGATCACAACAACCTCAAGTACTTCCTTGCATAGAGGGACCTTAATGAAAGGCAACAAAAATAGGTGAGAAAGATCCAAGCATATTACTTTTACATAGAATATGTCAAGGGAAAGAATAATGTAGTAGAAGATTCTTTTTCCAAAAGGCCCTAATCCTATTCCATAACCGAAATATCAGTTGACTGGAAATCCCATCTATTGGTGGAATATTCTAAAAACAAATTTGCATGTGAGTTGATGGACGAGTAGTTACAGGATGACATGTACAAGATCATTGATGAAATTTTTTATTATAAAGGAAATATCTATCTAGTTCTAGAATCCTCATTCAAGAAAAAGGTGTTTCAGGTATTCCATGACTCACCATTAGCAGGGAACCGAGGTTTCCTTAAGACATACAAGAAGATAAGAGAAATGTTTTTCTGGAAGGGTCTCAAGGGAGAGGTCATGCGCCAAATCAGGGAGTGTACCACTTTCAAGCAGAATAAAGATGAGCAAAATCACCCGAAAAACCTATTACAACCTCTTCCCATTCCAGAGCATAAGTGGGGAAGTATATCTATAGACCTCATTACAGGGATCCCCAGGACACAAGGGAAAGATTGTATATTTGTGGTAGTATACCACTTGACTAAGTTTTCCCATGTTTATGCCATCACCATGGAATATAGTGCATCTCAAGTAGTTGAATTGTTTTTTATGGAGGTGTTGAGGAAAAGACATGGAAGCTCTCCTCACAACATTTTTTCGAATATTGCGTGGATAAGACAAGATAGGCAGGATTATCACCCTAATTTATAGCCTTATTGCAATTTCAATTAACCTTCAAGCTATTAAAATTAAAGACCAATTGTTGTTTTTTTATCATTTATCAAATGCAAACTGAAATAAAGAAGTTTGATTTTTTAAATAATAATTTATGAACAAGAAGCAAAATAACATAATCTGATAGAAATATGAAAGACCAAGAGAGTTGAAAAACCATAAATGATTTTATTTATTCATTCTGTAACAACCAATACACTTCACATTATTTCAAAGTATGCACCAGATGAAAGTCTAGAAGCCTAGGGTAACACACACATAATCCATTGGTGCCTTCAAATCAGACCAAGAATGATGTAAAGATAAGCCAACAGCCACAACTTGCACTCGGTTATGACTCTACACAAGAATCATAATTAACACTGAGAAATTAATCTAGAAACCAAAAGAAGTCTGTAGACTATCTGTTGATGATTGCCGTTATGTGAGACATTCTCCAGCTTACAAACCTCTGAGGTGTGGTTCATTGTAGCTATGAGAAGTATTTCTCTCAACTTACAAACCTGAGAGAAAGCCCCTAAGAAGGGTATGTGGTTCCTTCTTGAGACAGAGCTAGGAATGTAGAGATGACCTCCTCCATTCAGAGAGTTGAGAAGACCTCTAGATGATTATCCAGTGGGAAAGGTGATCTAATGATTTGGACATCCCTGTGGCTAAGCACAAGGTGAACGTGTGAAATCCCAAAGTGTTGGGTGCATCATCATGTGAAAATAAATGAAAATGACGTGTTAGCCTCCTCTGAGCAGAAGAGTTGACAAGAAAACTCCAGATGATTCTCTTATGTGAGGTAGTGGAAGAGAATATCTATAGAGTGGATGTTTTTGTGGATGAGCACAGGTGAACATGTGTAGATCTGGTTCTCCTGTGTAATGCAGTGAGCCATAGATATGACATCCCTATGGATGTGCCCCTAGTGGATGAGCACTAGTGGGTGTATCATATTCTTTTCTATTTGTTCTTCAAGAGTCAGACCTACCTATAACCCTAATTGTTATGTAAAGGGTACAGGTCGGCCCCACCTTAATGTGATTAATAATAAATGTAAAAGATAATTAATATGGTTAATATTAATTATAATAATAATAATAATGTGACTTAGTGAGGTCGGCCCTGTTGAGCCAATAGACCCTTCGATTGATAGGATAAGTCTAATATAAGTAAAGGAAGATTCCCCATTGTGGAAATATATCCTTCATGTGAGTTTGGAAATTTCAGCAAGTGCATCTACTTGGGAAAAGGTGCACACCTCTCTTGGGCGCTAGTTTTCTAGGGTTTAAGAACCCTCTTGTGTGTTAGTTCTTTCTTGGTGGTGAAGGTATTTCTCTTGAAGAATATAGCAAAGGATTTGGATAGTTTTTCTTCCTTTGTCGATAAGGGTTTCCCGGGATACTTCTTGTGTTCTTGTGCATGTTGTTTCTTCATTTGATCTTGGTTGTTGCAACATTATTATTTATGGTTAATTAAAATGATAAAATGGAATGAACTTCATGCTTAACCTAGATTATGAAAAATCAACATGCTATCAGAGCATAGGCCTTGAAGAACCCATTGCACAAGCATCTGCCAGTCTCCTTTCTTTTCTACAAAACTGTACGACCCTCCTAGGGTTTCAAGAAAATTTGTACGACCTTCCTTTATGAGGTGTTTCAGCCCTTAAACACTTAAATTTTGGGGTAAATTTTTGCATAGGGGAGTATGGCCTCCTCCAATGCACCTCCAGAGACTCTTAGAGTGATAATCCGAGCATTTTGAAATTTTGGCCCTAGGTTTTCGCCAATTTCTATAGAAATTTCAGAATTAGGGTTTCTGCAAACTCATTGAAGGATATCTTCAACTCATCATTGTTCTCGTATATTTCAAAGGCTTACTTTTTGCAGTCATAAGTCCAATAAAACCTAAAAGTGCTAGCCTATCCTAGTTGTTAGGTTTTCGAGCCTAGTTGACAAAGGGTTGTGAAGAATCTAAAATTATGATGAAAAAAAAACTATGGAAGATAAGCTTGATGAATCAAGCAACTTCAAAGTTCTTGAAAGGCAAGACTTTAGAGGAAGACTTATTGTGGGTAATACAAAAGGGTTTATCAGAGACAAGTTATCAATGAATGGAAGGAAGATGGCGTCAGGACAAGGAAGCCAATCACCTACTCAAGCTCTTACATTGAAGGGACAACTTCAAAATAACAAAGATGACAAAAGGTGACACTACGACTATATTCTTCATAAATATCTCAGAGGATAGAGATCAGCCAAGAGCCATTGGAGAAATCATATCAACATCCTCAGGTATGCACTTGTATATATTATTTGTATCATTGTCATGAGTGAATTTGCAGGAGGAAGGAACCTTTGTTGAAATCATGGATCTAGAGGTATCTCAATGCATTCAAAGAAACAACAAACTCAAAGAGATATTCTTGTGTTGGTTCTTTTTTTTTTTTCTTGTTCCATTTGGTTAACAACAAAAGAAGATTCTTATCCTTCAGAGGGAGTCACTTGACTCAGAAGGATCCAAAACCATTTGAGAAAGAATAAGAATAGAACCATCATTAAGACAACCAATGCTACAAATCATGATCGGAATCTTTCTAGGATTCCATGGGAAGAAGCATGCATGACACAGTATATGCGTAGAACAAGAGTCTTCACCAAAATTTTAAAAACATAACTCCCAAAGAAGTCTGCATCGGAATGAAGCCTGAGATTGAACACTTCAATTTTTTTGGGTGCCCAATGTATTGTCATGTACCCAAAGAGAAGAATTCCAAGTTATATCCTTTAGGAAGAAAGGATACAATGAATCTTCAAAGACATACCTAGTCAGAGACAGATTGAGACAAGTAGAGACGTTTTCCTTGAAGAAGAGATAGTTTTTCAAAGACCCGGAGAATATCAGATGGAGATTGATAGTGAGACAATACCTTCTCCCCCTTCAACAATTTAGAGGGAGACAAACATTACTCCAGGTTATCCAGTTTTTCCAGTTGATATGTTCAGGGATATTGCAGTAGGGAATAAAATGCCTACCTAGACACACTCTGCAAGAGGCAGAGAAACATACAAGCCTCTCAAGGCACATTCCAAGAAAGAAAAAGAGATTTTTGAGCTATCCTTCAATCATGAGCCACTTCATTGATGTTGAGACTCMTTGTCTTAGAGAAGCAACAAGAGAACCAGTATGGAAAGATGCCATAACAGAAGAATACCAGTATATCTTAAAGAATGATGCTTAAGATATTATTCAGGGACCAGAAAGGGAAGTTTGTGGTAACTTCTAAGTGGATATATATGATCAAGCATGCARCTGATGAAAGTGTAAAGAAATACAAAACGATATMTATAGCCATAGGTTTCTCACAAATAGAGGGAGTTGTCTATAATGAGACACTTGACCCAGTGAACCTGATACACTTCCATCCGTACTATCATCTATGAGTTRGAAACTATATTAGATAGATAGATTCTTGATGAGTTTGGATTTCAGCAAGARTGTTGTTGATCCAAAACCTTTATCATTACAGTGTGGTGATGAGAGCCTAATTTTGATGACTTATTCAGAAAGCCTAGTTGTTGGATAGAAGTAATCCTTGACTTAGAAATTTGAGAGGAAGAATCTGAGTATGATCCACAACTTCTTGGGACAAGAAGTATGACAGAGAACAAATGATATTTTCCTGAGACAAGGAAAATATACAGTGAAAATATTAAAGAAGTTCAGTATGACAAAATGAAAAATCCACAGTGATGGATTTAAAGAAGAATATTGATGATGATTCATATGACATGGATTCACAGCTGATTGGATCACTGATGTATTTGGTTAACACCAGACTTGATTCATGCCATGCAGTAAATGTGCTTAGTCATTTCATGAGTCAACCGAGATAGACTCACTAGACAACAACAAAAAATGTATTCAGATATGTGCGAGGCACAGTTGGATATGGCCCGAGATATGACTCCAGTATGAACTTGAGTTTGCAGGATATGCCAATTCAGATTGAGCATAAAGTACAGTGAACCAGAAGAACACATCTAGTTGATGTTCTACTGTGAATTTTTCCATGGTTTCTTGATATAGCAGGAAACAAAATGTTGTGGCCTTGAGTACCACAGAGGTAGAGTATATAAGCATCGGGTGTGTGAAGCAATGTGGCTTCACAAGATTCTGACAGATTTGCTTGACCATGAGATGGATCCTATGATGATAACCAAGATCCATGTGTAAAGCTCCTTGAGAACCCAGTGTTTCCTGATGGATCGAAAACACGATGAGATGAAATATCCTTATATCAGAGATATGATGCAGAGAAAAATTGTACACATGCAGTACCTTCCTACACATGAGCAAATTGCAGATATCTTCACCAAATTAACTTCATGAAGAATGGCTCCCTAATTGAGAGGGAGTGTCAATAACTCCATCCAAGAAAAAATTCAAAATACATCCATGTGAGACTTGGCATGATAAGTAATGCCTCCCTAACTGAGAGGGAGTGTTGATGATTGTAGCTATGTGAGACATTCTCCAGCTTACAAACCTGTGAGGTGTGGATCATTGCAGTTATGAGAATTCTTTCTCTCATCTTACAAACCTGAGAAAAATCCCCTAAGAAGGGTACGTGGTTCCTGCCCGAGACAAAGATAGGAACGTAGATATGACCTCCTCCATTCAGAGAGTTGAGAAGAACTCCAGATGATTATCCAGTGGGAAAGGCAATCTGATGAGTTGGATGTGCCTGTGGTTGAGAACAAGGTGAAAGTGTGAAATCCCAAAGTGTTGGGTGCTTCATCATGTGAACATAAATGAAGATGATGTGTTATCCTCCTCTGAGCAATAGAGTTGATGAGAAAACTCCAGATGATTCTCCTATGTGAGGCAGTGGAAAAGAAGATCTGTAGAGTGGATGTGCCTGTGGATGAGCATAGGTGAACATGTGTAGATCTGGTTCTTCTGTGTAATGCAGTGAGCCAGAGATATGACATCCCTATGGGTGTGCCCCTAGTGGATGAGCACTAGTGGGTGTATCAGATCCTTTGCTATATGTTCTTCAAAAGTCAAACCTACATGTAACCCTAATTGTTATGTAAAGGGTATAGGTTGGCCCCACATTAATGTGATTAATAATAAATCTAAAAGATAATTAATATGGTTAATATTAATTATAATAATAATAATATTGTTACTTAGTGAGGTCGGCCCTATTGAGACAATAGACACTTCGGTTGATAGGATACGTCTAATATAACTAAAGGAAGATTCCCCATTGTGGAAATATATCCTTCATGTGAGTTTGGAAATTTCATGAAGTACATCTACTTGGGAAAAGGTGCAAACCTCTCTTGGGCGCTAGTCTTCTAGGGTTTGAGCACCCTCTTGTGTGCTAGGTCTTTCTTGGTGGTGAAGATATTTCTCTTGAAGAATATAGCAAAGGATTTGGCTAGATTTTCTTCCCTTGTTGAGAATGATTTTCCAGGATACTTCTTGTGTTCTTGTGCATGGTGTTTCTTCTTGTGATCTTGGTTGTTGCAACATTATTATTTATGCTTAAGTAAAATGTTAAAATGGAATGAACTTCATGTTTAACCTAGATTATGAAAAATAAACACTATCAAATAGAAAATTGACCTAGAAGCATATCATAATTTAATGCTCCTTGGTCCTAGATTTTCGTCAGCTCCGACAGACCCTGCTATCACAAGAAGTGTCTCGATTTAGAAATCAGATATGAATAGAGTAGTAATGAAATCTCACTTGCAAGTAAGAGAAAAAATTATCAGAGCAATGTGTTCCTCCTCTTACTTTGTCCAACTTGCCTCCTTTTAATATCTCCAAGGTAGTTGAATCACTCAACCACTTTTAGTTAACTCATTAACTAACAATTAGCTAGTTAATAGGAGTGTTGTGAAGTAAATTAATAAATAATAATAATATGATAAGGGTACTAAATAAAACTAATAAGTGGGGACCCCCTAATTCAATTTAATGAATTAATAAACCATTTCATCATTGTATCTTTCACCTTAAATTCATGACACATCAATCTTGCCACAACATACAATCCATGTCATTATCATGCATAAGATGAAATATTCATAAGATCCCCCTTGTCACTCCATGTGGAAATTATTCAATTTATCAAATGTATCTATTACATAAATATGTCCAAGCATGAAGTATATAAAATATAAGGCTACCCAAAACAATACTATTAAATATGAGCTGTCCCAAAAATTATATGTAGTCCAAAATATAATATGTCTCAAAATGAACTATAAAACATGAAGTTGTCCAAAAATAAAGTGCAAACAAGTCCATATACTAGTGCCAAAGAAATCAATCAAACTGATCATGTGAAACCATATTTACTATGAGAGGTTGTCCCTCTCTTTCTATGACTTCTCTCATTCCCTTCATTTCTTCCAATTGATGAATCTACCTTAGAAGATTTCTGATCATTCTCTTGCATATGGGAAGTGATTCAATGAGAAGATTCTTGTGATGATTTTGACTTGGTTGTTGCTACTTTCTCTTTCTCAGGGCTACCTTCAAGCTCAATGATTTTGGCCTTATGATAGGTATGTGAGGCTTGGGATTGAGGCTGCAAATTCTGATGTGGAGGAGGTGGTGGTGGCAATGAACCAGTGGGACAATCATGAAAGGGAGGTTGTTGTGGGTTATCAACATTTGACCATGTTTGTGACTATCTAGGAGTAGGGTGCACAATATATTTCCATCCATCTCGTTTTGGCACAAATAGAGGAGTGGAATTATGATTTGGAATTGGTATACCAATGCTTGGGCGTGGGTTCTCGAGAGTAGGATGAGGTTAGTAGGCTTGTTGGCCAACCAAGTTGAGGAACCCTATTTGCAACAATTGATTAAACTCTTATGAATCTGCATCAAAGTGTATAGAGAACCTTAGTCTTTTGTTACCCCTTTGCCAAGGGCCCAATCCTCTGCCTCTATTATTACTCCTCCTCGTATGACTTCCTCTGCTGATAAAACTCATTCTAACACACATTTACAAATATCATTACCAAAGCACGACTAATCCATCATCTAAAAATTTTCAAAATAATAGTTTAGACCTAGCTCTATACATAACAATACATATGCAGGAAATCATTATGCATTCCACATTCCAGAACTAGTAATTACTCAGAACAAGGGTTTACAGGGTTCTTGGGATTCCATGATAAGGTTTGTAATGAGCGGAAGATGGTAAGTATGAACGGGAAGTGCAATATGGACTATTATTTTACCATGACTAGTTCCATCAAATCATTATCACCAACATTTTTTGGGTATGAAACAAAGAAGAGATCAAACAAACTAAACACTCCTTTTTCAAATTATATAATTATGCCATGAAACACTTCTTATAATTGTAATTAAAGCATGGGAATGAAACAAGTATTTGGGTTAATGAATTGGGACTGTAATGGACGAAAAATGTTAAGTATAACGAGAAAATAAAATGGGCATGCTTACATTACAATTATCTCCATCATCATCCATCTTTTATAATTCCAACAAGCAGAATTATAGTCATTATACAACCATAGTGTTCAATAAATAAAGTCAGTCTATACTTTATTAATCTCTCATTCCATAACCAAATTATTCATTTTGAAAACACAGTTGAAAAATGTCTCACAACAGTTCTATCATCGCTCAAATTGTTCACAAAAATATTGGTTGTCACGTTCCAAACATTATTCATTGTTTAGAAATGATCAAATCCATGTATTAGTTCCTATCGAACACCAATTTATGTCTTTAATCAAACCATTACATATTATTTCCAACCATTGAATGTGAAACTTCATGTAAACAATGCTTGAAATATCAACAGAGTCATCCAAATACTAATTAAAACATTTCTTCTATCTGTATTTCAAATAATAGACTTTGTTTCTCATTAGCCAACACTTGAATGTTCATATGATCAAATCATAACAATGCTATTCAATCAGACCCCATACCAAATTGAGCATTATATTAGCAAAGAGATGAAAAACATATATAACACATCGAAGATATTCAATCAATATCACGATGGCATGCCCATGTTGTGGCCATAGGCCAACAAATCGAATCTGACAAAGGTGTCGTGACTAGCATGCAATGACATGATAGGGGTTTCAAACTTTATTCCAACAATAAACGCCACCAAATCACAACCATTAACCTCGCGATGCCTAATGGGTCACTTAAAAACAATTTCAAACTCTGGTGTGACCTTCATCACAAATTCAATCATAATACGCAGAGGCAACGTTGTCTCTTTTATTTATCCTTGTTTTCGATCTTCAACATGCAACCCAAACAACAACCATATTTAAGTCGACAAGGGTTTTATGGGTTTATGGTTTCCAACGAACAACAAAATTTCGATATGAAAATGGCTTTGAACCAAAATACTTTTAACAAGGGTATACATAGGGTCACGGGACACTTTCATTTCAAGGAGTCAAGACAGAGTGACTCTACCATTTGTAATGCACTATAGAAAACCATAGACCAATCAAACAACATGGTAAATGGGCAACCAACAACCATAATTATGGAAATCAATGAGTAAAACCATCCATCATACCATTCAAACTTCTATGCATGTGTATTTTCTAAATCCAGGAGCATAACAACTTCATTTTCCTTTAAAACAAAGCATGAAAGCATCAAATGCCAAGAACATGTAGTTACATATCCATGCATAAAATATTAAGAAAAAACCACATTAGATGACAGGGAATCGAAACCCTAGTACCTGGTGTTGTGCGGGTTAAATGGTGCCTTCGAGCGATTGTTGTAGTTGTCAGAGCTCAAAATTCTTCCAAACCACTAACGAATGAACTGAATGCCAAAAATTAAAGTGGTAACAACAATTTTTTGCATTAACTGTTGGTCACTTCGTGCTAGGGTGACGACCAACATTAATCACTTGTTAAACCCAAGGCAATCCACGTCAAAACCTCAAGCAACCAACATGTGCCAAGTAAGCGCCAAATCATACAGGATCACATGTTACCAATGCAACCACCTACCACATTAAACATCGTCGACAATATAACAATGTCCAACATATGGTATAAATGTAAGGTGGATAGTATGCATACAGGGTATCCCACATGCATTTGAAACTGACATCATATAATATATGGACTCCCAAAATAATATTGTCAACCATGCAATGTTTATAAGATATATATGTTGGATCATACCCATACAACAAGTAATATATGTGTGTTGTGTGGATAATATCTCATATGCATTAAACTTTCAAAATTTTCCCATCTACAAACCTTAAAGTTCCCACAATCATAACAACAAAGTCGACACTACCATGTCCTTGTAACTTGTGTAATATGTATCGGACTATATACATATAACCAATGAAATATATTTAAGTGATGTGTTATGTGCATATGTATACATGACACCTCTTTTCTTTCTTTTGACAAGTCACATTCATATGTCTAAAACCCATCACACATACAAGGCAACAACTAGTAAATGAATACCATTTCGACACATTCATCAAAATGAGAACCCTTATACTATTTTAAACAACAACCATGAACCTTTTCTTTTGAAGATGATTTTTCTGTGCATTTGTACTTAGAATCGAAAAATCAATGCCCAAAGAGGATTTTTAATTGTCATTTTAAACCACAATTGTTATCACTCATTAGCACTAGGAATTAAAACCAAGATCATACCCAAATACTCAACATGCAAGTGATCTGTAAGAATCAAAGACAACCATCAACAACATAGAATTAAGTGAATTCTCCTTCAAAGGGGCTCTTCTAGGTTATTTATTTGAATGACACTATAGGGGTCCCACTTATATATATATATATATATATATATATATATATATATATATATATATATATATATATATATATATATATATATATATATATATATATATATATATATATATATATATATATATATAATGTGTATGCCTTGCAATTCTTTGTAGGCAGGTGACTCCTTGATGATTTTGAGAGTCAACAAGAGGTTTTCAGGTAAAATGGATTAGCCAAGACAATTGTGAGTGACAAGGACAACAAGTTTATGAGCATCTTTTGGTAGGAACTGTTTAGATTGGTGGGTACTGAGTTGACTCCTAGAACTAGCTACCATCCACAAACATATGGAAAAACATAAATAGTGAGCAAATGGGTGGAAGGTTACGTCAGAAATTATGTAGCAGGGCAACAAAAAGCATGGGTCAAATGGCTTTATTTGGGTGAATATTGCTACAACACCACACCACTTGTCCATTGGTATGTCTCCTTTCAAAGATTTGTATAGTTATGACCCCCTTACTTTTATTGAAATTGTGTTTGGATATAGCAGGGCTCCTATGGACAAAGAGTGGATACAAGAAAGCCAAGACATCCTTAAAGAACTCAAAGACCATTTGCATAGGGCTCAAAACTAGCATAAATTATATGCTGACAAAAAGAGGGTGGAGCGCACCACTTGGTCTATTTAAGGCTGCAACCATACAAACAAACATCTATTAAGAAGAATGGCACTGAGAAGCTCAAACCACGCCTCTATGATCCATATGAAGTACAAAGGAGAATTTGGGAAGTTGCATATGAACTAAAATTACCACCGGAGAGCAAAATCCACAATGTCTTCCATGTATCTTGCTTAAAGAGGGCCTTGGGGAAGCATGTTATAGATAATGAAGAGCTACCCCCAGTTGATGAAGAGGGACACTTGATTTTGATTCAAGAGGAGGTCTTGGAAGTTAGGGAAAAATAGTTAAGGAACATGGAGGTTAAGGAATACTTGGTCAAATGGAAGAATTTGACTATAGAAGATGCTACTTGGGAGAATGAAGAAATGCTACAACAAATAGGTACAAAATTGCTTATGGGAAATAAATTTATAGTAGGGGATACTGTAATGTTCCCCTCTCCTTGAAAGAACCAAGGAGGACTTAGTAGTCTAGTCACCCCTCTAGACTATAGTCCAATGGGAAAAAGGGGTAGGAGGCACTAAAGATGCCACTAAGTGATTTAATGTTATTTTTATTAAAGTGACTTGGATGAAAAGGGAAAAAGGTTATTGACTTAAGGAGAAATTAAAACAATAACCTTAGTAAGAGTCATAAAGTAACTCAACAGAGAATTAGAAGAGGAAGGTATAAAAGAGAGAGGAGGGTGCCTCGCTCCTCATTCATGCTATTCTTCTATTGAGTTCATTTGAGCTATGCAACTTACGTTTTGAGGGTTTTGAGTCAAGAAAACCCTAGAGATCAGMAAGGAGGTGAAATATCCCCATGGTCTTGGTCCAAGTTTGGCCAAGGAGGTGAAATATTCCTCCCTCGCCATTGTATTTATCTCAGATTCATTATATGGGTCATTTTTGCAAGCAGGGGGCAAGTYGAAGGGTTTTCCAGSGAGTAGGGAACATTAGTTGAGGAGAAAGGATTCAATTTTCCTTAGGGAGGCTAKATCTATAGTAGATCACATTTCAGGAGTGATTTCTACCACCATAACGCCTCTTTGCATCAATTCTATGAGGGATTTCTCTACATATCTATTTTATTTATTAGTTGGACGTAGTTCTTGAAGAAGGGCACATCATTCCTTGAGGAGGTCTTGAGTTGGAAGGTTAGATCTGAGGGTTTGACCCCATACTTGCTCCATATGCAATCTACAACTCCTGATCTACAACTTGGCAGTGTTTTCATAAGATTTGGAGGTCATCTTCAAGGAGGTTGAAATTCCTAGCTTTTCCGGCGAGTGACGAATGCACCAGCACTAGATCTAAAGGTTATAGCTTTCCAGGGAAATAAATTGATCTTGTATTGACCATCATTCAGTTGTGGGGGGACCTAGGAGGCCCTATTTCTCTATATTATTGTATCTGAAGGGCGCATGCAACCTAGACTTCTCTATCTTTCTCTATTGTTCCACATCTATAGTTCTATGTATGGAGATCAACTTATTATACTAAATAAAGGTAAGATCTGAAGTTTATTGAGATATCTGTTGTGTTTTCTCTTATATCTTGTGATCTACATTTATTATCATATTATATATGCTATAAACTCGTCACAAAACACCCAAAGTGTAACTTCCTAAAGAAAAACCTCCATAAATAAACAAACAAGGTCAGAAAATAACCCAAGTTTCCTAGCAAAATCGCTTGAGAACATTACATTAGAGTTCTAGACCTCATGGATTTGTGTTGAAATCTTTTCTTTCATATGCAAGAAACAAAACAAATTACAATTTAACAAGGATCCTATCAAAACCTTTTCATGGTTTGATAACTCGCTAATTTGTGTGAGACTCTTTCCTTGCGATGATGAAAGTGAGAAACATCAAGATGGAGATGACCATTTATGCCAACTATTATATTTTTGTGAAGGCATGCCCTGCAATATAAGTAGGAAGCCCACAAAATTTTCCCCGAACATAAATACTCAATCACACCAATGATGGGGCTCAAGGGTTGGCCACATCATCATGCTAGTAGGGTTGACAAGAA
The DNA here is from genome assembly GCA_032191745.1 of Picea mariana. Classification (NCBI taxonomy): domain Eukaryota; kingdom Viridiplantae; phylum Streptophyta; class Pinopsida; order Pinales; family Pinaceae; genus Picea; species Picea mariana. The sequence goes on along the minus strand of JASDQU010237371.1, from coordinate 1,546 downwards.
GAGGGAAAGGATGCACAACTAGCCTCCTCCTCCTCCTATATAAAGAAATGGTAATTTTCCTACACTGGCACTTACTATATCTAAGACTAAGAATTCTCTTAAGCCAAATTGTAAAGGGTGTGACTTGATAGATGTGGAAGCATAGCTTACATGTATAAATTGGGGGCCAACCTCCAATGATCACAGCAATCCTCTACTTGATATTGATCTTATCCTACAACTACTTAATGTCACTTTATTTATGTTTGGGCCTAGGGCCACTATGTTTGTTGTCTCATGGACTCTCTCCATTGTGTGTTTCTATATATACCCTTTCTAGCAGTGGTGTAGAACTATAGGTTGTTTGGTAGATTAGCACCTAGATTTTGAGAGTTGATCATGCTTGTAGAGGCCACATGCATCCCTATTTTTTTATTATATAAAAATCACTTTATGTACATACTCTGAAAATATTAATAGTCAAAGGATGTTTTTTATTCAAAAATTATTACTCTGATCAAGAAAGATGGTCGTTTGTACATAGGATATGGTCAACTAGGTCTAGCCCAAGTGGTTGTGGAATGGAGTGTTATCCTCCCAACCTAGGTTCTATTCTTGAAAGTGACATGTTGAGTTCATAATGGGTATATAGTTCTAACAATTTTGAGGCTTGTTGTTGACCAAGCCTTGTGCCTTGAAGAATCTAGTGTTTACTCTAGGTATCATCCTTAAAATTGAGGAAAACTGCCTGAGGTTTTTTGTTGGGCTATGTCCCCAGAATAAATAAATAAATAAATAAAAGGGTCACATCCATGTTAGTTGAGGACCAACCATTCAAACATATCTTCATAAAAACATAGGTATTTCGTGCATAGCCCACTTCATAAATTTCATTACATCATAATTATTAGACTTAATAATATAAGTGCCATCCACCCCATACAAATAGAACACAAGACAAAATAACGCACACTAACTAACTTGAGGCTAACACACTAACCATATATGGATACCACCAAAAAAACTAAATTTAAGAAATTTCTTCAAAGAGACGCAATTTTATTATATAAGTCAATCCCCAATGATCATGACAATCATTTGCAATGCCAAACTTCTCCCTACAACAACTTAATGTCACATTGTTGATGTTTGGGCCTATGCAATGTCAAACTTCTCCCTACAACAACTTAATGTCACATTGTTTATGTTTGGGCCTAGGGCCACTACGTTTATTGTCTCATGGACTTTCTATTATGCATTTCTATATATAGCCTTTCTAATAATGATTTAGACTTTAAGTGTTTTGATAAATATGCAATTTGACTTTCAATGTTGATAATCCCTCTAAATGTTATATGCATTATCCGTTTTTTTTAAATAAATAAAAAAAAACATTTGTACAATAGAAGGTCATGTACATGACAATTGATTACCCACCAATTGACATCTCTTCATAAAATATAGTACACAACCCACTTTATAATAAAGTACATCGCAATATTATTACAACATTTCCATTAAAGACAAAATAGACCACAAAACAAAATATGGCAACGTGAATAACTTC
>JASDQU010237369.1:0-16403 GCA_032191745.1 Picea mariana | reverse complement strand
ATTGTCGATCGTTGATTTGGGCGTTGCTTCACCAATCGTTGATAATTGTGCACCCTTTAGCCGCATAATGACAAAAGTTTATATCTTGTTAAAAACTTAGGATAAAATCATTTTGAGGGTCGCGCTAGGCTCCCCTTTCTTTATTTTTTCACCAAGGGGTCATTTGTTAAAGTAAACACATCAAATTAACTCAAATACAAGGCATTTAATCAATTTTTTTGTAAATCTTTATTGAAATTAACATTGCTAACCTAACTCCTAATCTAATCAACTAACCCATTAATCTAGCTTAGACTGTTGGACTAATAATTACTCTAAACTATTACATTTGGCCAAGGTTAGACTATTTGGCCAAATTTATTCACTAACCTATCTAATTTGGCCAAGATTAGATTGTTTGGCCAAATTTATTCACTATCCTATCAACATAAATTTAAAAGGTTTGATCACGATTATACAGTATGAGTCAAACCAAGTTTATTGTCATGGGGTTTTATATTTTCTCCTTTTTTTATTTTTTATACCCTCTTTTGATTTTTATATTTTTTCCTTTTTCTTTTATTTTCTTTTCTTTTTCTTTTTCTTTTCCTTTTTCTTTTGTAAATCATTTGCAAAAAAAATATTATTTACAATATAATACAACTAGAGGAAGAGATTATAATCACTAGGTGATCCTATGAAATATAGGGTTGTAACACATTCCATCCCTACGGATGGAATGTTAGGTAGCTAGACAGGTAGTGGAGTCCATTAATTGTCTATAGCTATTTACCAAACCATAGTACATCCCTAGGTATACTACAAAAAAACCGCTTTCATCCCCCTTAGCTGATACAGAAAATCAAGATCTGCAAAGGCACTTCCTTCAAACTATGATCCACCTAACCATGGCTTGAAACCGCGGGCTTAATCATCGTTTAGCGCCCTACTCTGTGTTTTTCTACACAGGAGCTTGCGCGAACACCAAGTCTGAGGGTTGGTTGCTTCCAAGCCCTTTTTACCTTAGCATGGGACCGACGCTAGGACCAAGTCCTCTAGACTTCGACCTTCGACTCTTTTTCTCTATCAACTTTTGTTTCCCCCCCAGAGTTACAATTCCTCGAAGCCTTTAATAAATCAACTAGAAAAAATGGATGGTTGAGATTTAATCTCCTGCTGAATGGATGGTCCTGCCCACCTCTGGAGGATTCAACGAGATCAACAGCTATGACTTAATCAAGCATTGAGACGGACAACTCTCAACCAATTCAAAAATTTAGTTCTTTGGGGCTCCAGGATATTTCCATTCCCGAGTCTTCTACTTCCCCGAAGTGACAATCCTATGAAGTACTTACCCTGTTCATCCATGGATTAAATGGACGATCAAGACTTAATCAAGCATTGAGATGGACAGTTCTCGCACACTCTGAAAATTCAACACTATAGGGCTCCGGGATATTTCCATTCCTGAGTCTTCCACTTCCCTGGAGTGACAATCCTATGAAGTACTTACCTATGCTCTCTCTATTTGATCCAATGGTTGAGAGAGGTCCCGAAGGGATCTCAAATCGACAATATGCATGCTTTCACAAATTCAGGCTTCGACACTTTTCACTGACAGAAACTTGGACACCCCCGAAGTCACATACTCCCTAAGATGACACGGCATGTTGACGTCAAATAGGGTGACATGGACCCGTCGCACGTGTTCCACGTGCCACTTAAAAGAGGACAGATCAAGGTCAAAAAGGCACCAAATCTGGGTGACATGTGTCCCCACATAGCACCCTTGCCACGTGGCATAAGCCACATGAACGATCCACAATCATAACTCTAGATCTGATGGCCCACGTGACCTCTCGAATTTACACTTTGTGAATTCGCCACTTCCGGGCTTCGACACTTTGGGGTTTTGCTTTGCAACATACTTAGTAATCCCCGGAGTGGCGAAGTTCCAAAGCCCGAACTTCGCTAGCCTTATACCACTGCTAGATATGACGACTCACAACACTCCTGAATTCCTTCCCTTGATCTAACGGCCGATGAGAATTTCAGGACTTCAACGCTCTGGGGCTTCAGGTTGTAGCAATTCAACAAGGTTTAAGACTCCCAGAGTAAAAACTCCTGAAGTGGTCAACGTCGGGTGACCACGATCGATGGCGAAGATTCCCACACGCCTCCTATCAGATCGGACAGTTGACAGGACTTCGCATCTCCGGCCTTTGGCAGTTCAGGCTTTGCCTTCCTACCAAGATCGTCGAAGCGACGAAGTTTTGAATTCTTACCTTTCGCACTTGGCCTCGATCAATGGCTGACGATCAACAATCTAGATCTAATGAATGGAACTTAACCTTATCCCAACCACTAGTTTCGCCTTCATCGGACGACCCTTGTTCACATTCCCTCCGATCCAACGATCGAGATCTCTCTTGATCCCTCGGTGGCGATCGCTCCCGAATTCAAAAGGGACGGTCATGATCCTTCGATCCCTTACAAAGGATCTCTGACGTTCTAGCTTCTACGCAAACTCTGCAATGCCATTCCTCCTTAGCTTTATGATTTCAAGGTCATAAATAGATCTCAACCATGAGACTCTGACCAACAAACCCGGCCCATATCGGCCCGGTGTTTCAACCAAAATCTATAATACCAATCTATAACATACCCAGCCATCCACAGGCTAGCCACGCTAGTATGTAACGTACCTAGACACCCACAGGATGGCCACGCTACTCCAAAAACTCGCTTCTGAACATATCTCTATCCGAAATCAAAAGCATGAAATACCCTCATGCATAAATCAAGATCCTTGTTATAGAATATATCAGTAAACAATGTGTCATGCTCAACAAATAACCAGCATAGACAGACACATTAAAAATATATATCTCAGAGATAATTATATACACAACGGAAATAAACATTACACAAAAAACACAAAGAGCACTTATCTTTATAAGTAAACGTTCACCAACTAGATGAAGACCAAGGACGTTCCTCCAAACCATAGACATTGTTGTTCTTTTACTCTCAACAACAGTTCAGCCCCGAGACAGGGCTATGAATCCACAAGGGTGGGTCCTAGGCCAAATCTAAACACATAGTAGTTGGCTAACTAGCTCTCAGGTTTCCCAACTACACAAAAAAATTGAATTTCCAGCTCTCTTTCCCCTCATCTTGGACAACCCAAAGAAATGGACACCTTTCTCTTCCATGCAGTCCCTTGGGCTGTCCCACTTCTCTCCAGGGCTTCATTGCTACTGGACAAGAAATATCCCTACTGGAAGCTCCAAGGATTATCATTTGTTGATAGTTCTATCCAAACTTCTATCAAGCTCATAACTAACAAGATTTTTAGCACTCAAGCCATCACAGGCCTTACAACACTCACAACAATCCAAAGTACACCATCCCTCTCCTACCCAACCTGCACAACTCAAGAGAATGGACCCCCTTCTGTGCCACGCAGTCCCTCAGGCTGTCCATCTCCTTCCAAGGCTCCAGTGCTTCTGGTCAAGAATATCCATGTTGGGACTCTCAGTATTCGCAGTTGTGAGCAAACTTAACCAAGAGCCACCCAAATAGCCATTTGTATCCATGCTCAGACCAAGAGTAGACGAAATAGCAAGAATGAGTGAGGAAAAAGAAAGAAGAAGTAGAACAAGGGGAAGAAGACGAAGAAGACCCAACACAGCCCCCAAGGGATGTTTAAATTACATTAAAACAAGAGCCACATGTTGATAGTATGGTAGTTGTGGGAGGTATTTACCTCCACCTGTAAACCCGACGAGAATAGAATATTTCGGGAAGCAAGAAGAACCCCTAAATAATTGGTTAAGAACCCTAGAAAACAAGTTGGCTCAAGAGAATGATTTGTATTAGGTTATTAGCCTCCAAGAGAAGAAATCAGCTAAAGGAAATGTTATATACTAAGTAATTAGCACCCAGAATGAGAAGTCGGCCCAGGCAGTCTGGCAGAAACAGTATAAATATAGGAGGCTAGTCTTCTTTTTGGCGAGAATTCTCAGAACTGCAAAAGTACACTTGTGCGCACTGCAGTTGGCCAGTTTGTGCACAAGTCTGGGGAATAGTTGTTGCCGACAGTTCTGGAATCTTCATTTTCAGTTTTCTGGGTTGGACTCTTTGATTAGTTTCTGCTATTCTTGCTTGGTGCACTATCCTTGGAGACCACCTTTGTTTGGCTATTAAGCCTAGAGTTTAATTCTGGAATCATTCTCTATCAAGGTTAAGGTGCTCGGGGGTGGCTTCGGCCTATGGTTGGGTGACAATATTTCTATATTGTCTATGGTTAAACGAGCACACCCATTAAGTTCTAACAGGTTATGGGCCCACACTATCTTCGGACAGTCTAACCGCTGGAAGATAGATTGGGAGAATTTGCTCAGTTGCAGTTGCAGTTGCAGCCAGTTTATGCTGCAGCAACAAAACCCTAACCTCTTGTTGAGGCACCTTACGTGAAGATATTGACCTAATTTCTGGATAGACTAGTGCACCCTAGCCTAACGCATCTCCTGGTACTCCCAGTAAGCTAAAACGTCAAGTTTGAGTTTTTGGTCAAAATGAAGGGTTGACCAAGTCAAAGCAATTATGACTTACTCTATGAAGTTAGAAAACAAGTTAGAAGGGGCTTCTAACGTCAGAGCATGGAAGACAATGATTGACCTCATCCTTGCCAAGAATAAAGTGTTGGATATCATGAAAGGAAACATGGTGGAACCACAGTTCGAAGAAGAAAAAGAGAAGGAACCTCGGAGCATTGCAGTTGTGGAGAAGTTCAAAGACAGTGAAATCAATGCCATGAGTATCATAGTGGACTCTATAAAAGACCACTTGATATCCTACATCTCCCATCTTGACTCATCTAAAAAGATGTACGATGCCTTGACAAACCTCTTCTCATTCAAAAACATTGGACAAGTAATGAATGATGATGACAGCATAAAATCATACTTTGTGATAATCTCTCAATTAAGAGATCAACTACAAGCTATTGAAGAGATCATTTCAGAGAAGGAACTGGTAAATATAGTACTCAATGGTCTTCCCAAGACATGGGATGCGTTTGCCGCAAGCATGAACACAAGGAGGGAACATCCTACATTTGAAGAACTTTGGACTTGTTGTGCATAAGAAGAATCAAGGATCGGTGCGAAAGAGAAACCCCAAAAGGAATATGATGATCAAGCCTTCACATCAAGGTTCAAGAATTTCAGGAATAAAAGGAAGTTTGGCTCCAGGAAGAAATCAAATCAAGAGAAAGATATGTCAAAAATACAATGCTTCAACTATCAAAAATATGGTCACTACAAGAATTATTGTCCCGAGCTAAAGAAAAGGAAGGAACACATGAAGAATCAGTGGTCGAAGAAAGGGAACCCTCAAAGAATACCAAGCAGGATAAAACAAACTTCTTCTTCTAAGACAAGGTAACAATACTCTTCATAGTTCTTGTACATACCATGTTTACATAGTTTTTGTACATATCTTGCATACCTATTTCTTAGAAAATAAGATGTTCAAAGAGAAACTATATCTATGGAAGAACAAGAAGATAAGGATTGTTATCACGATGACTACAAGTCAGGTAATACACATGAAAGGATGAAGTACATCAACAACCCCTGGTAACAATTCATGTGGAAGTTATTATATAAGTAACAGCTACAAGATAAGTCGAAATCAAAATCAAACTCAAAGAAACCTAGAAAAAGTAAAAATAGAAAGAAGTCAGCAATCAAGAGGAAATTGGAAAAAGACTTGTGACACCTTGCAGAAGGCAATAAGGATGCAAAAGGAAGCGTGGACTCTGTTAGATGGAGGGAGTTGATTATATAATTCCAAAAGAAGAGCATGCATTTATGAAGCAAGGATTAAGAGGGAGCTAATCCTAAATAATATGATCCATTCAAAATAATGAAGTATCTATCCATGGTAGCAACCATGAAAAGCAACACGTGTTCAGTGTGACTTTAGAAGAAGTCTTCTTCGAAAAGAAGCCTTAAAGTATCCCTGGTTGTCCATCCACATCCATGATCCTATGATGAAAGGAAGAAGTCAAAATCTTCAAAGCATGGAATCTATAGAAAACTCCATGGACCCAAGAGCTAAAGGGAAACATGAAGAAGAACATGAAGATTCCAAGAGAGAAAGAAAAGATAGAACAACAAGTCATTATATCGAGAATCACAAGACTACCAGCTTGATCTGAACCCTCTAGAAGCAATCAAGAAGAAGAAATTAAAGTTGTGATGAAGAACAGTGTATGGAAGACTTATGAACGAAAGCATTGCGAGATCCAGAACTAAAGGTTCTCCCAAATGGAGGGAGAGGACTATGATGATAGCTTGTTCCAGACATACCTCTACCTGAGACATTATATCTCGTGCAATATCCATGGGTTGGAGATTACATCAGACGAATGTAAGGACTGTTCTCCTCAATAGAGTAATCAAACAAAGAAGCGTATAGCAACCTCAAGGTTTTGAGGTATACTAGAAAGAGAATCTTGTATGCAGATGGAAGGAGATCTCATATGGATTCAAACAACTTGGTGCAGATCCTCCAATGCACAACAGAAGCATGGTGAAAAACCTTCTATAACACAGATATTGTATCAGAATGGTTACTCATAAGTCTAGGATAATGGATTGCTAATCCATGACAAACTCTCATGATGACAAAAGAAGTGCCACTTAGATATGTTCCAGTTTGACCCTTGCCACGATGTTATGAGCTAATAGGAAACAAAAGAGTTGAATCCAATAATGATACAATGTAATGATCAGAGCTATATGAAGCCTTCAGAGAAAACCAATTTTCTAGAAAGACCGAAGTACATTGAGATTAAGCATTACATTCTCCGTGATAAGGTCCAAAAAGCAGAAGTGGTTCTCCAATATATCTCCACAGATGAGCAGATAAGCAGATATTTTGATAAAACCTCTATCCAAGATGAAAGAGTTTGCATAATCAAGAAACAAGATGGAGCTCGTGGAGACAACTTCCTTATTGAAAAAGGAAGAGATGACTCCCAGGTTGGGAGGGAGCACTGATGTGTTATTGATTTATGGATAATCATTTTTCAAGTCCGAAAAATGGTCCAGGATGAGCAGTTCCTTTCCAGTTTGGAAAGTGGTTTGAGATTTATGACGGAAAGGCATTTTCCAGTTCGGAAAATGGTCCAGATAGAATGGTCATTTTCGTAATGAAAATGGTTTGATGGATTGTTGATGTACCATAGAAAGTGATTTCCCTTGTGGCCAATGTGGGGGAATGGTCTAGGACAGACTTTCTTCTTGACAGACACTCTCAGTAGTGGTCCAGAACACTGGTCCTCCTTGTCAGACAATCATTCTTTCGAAGATCACAGTTGTGAGCATTTTCGAAGAATGGTATATTTTGGAGGTTGGTGCAGGACAATCATTTCCTTAGTAAATGGTTTGGACAGTCACTCCCGAGGGAAAATTCATTCTCTCCAGGTTTCACTTTGTTTAGTGACAGAGGAATGGCCAAGATAGGTGAATGGTCCAGGTTCAACAATCAGGGACAGGCATTCCCTAGGGCAGACTCATTCTCTCTAAGTTGCACTTTGTTTAGTGCCGGAGGAATGGCCCGGATAGGTGAATGGTCTAGGCTCAGAAATCACGACAGTTATTCTTTTTTGCTTGAGAAGAATAGTCCAAATAGCCCATCGTTGATGTTTTACTCTCTGAGAGCAGATGCTCTTCCATATCTCACAGATGTGAGTGGAAGAATGGCCCAAATAACTCAGTTATATCATGATATTTTTTCTGTGCAGGTTGATATCAGACGATATGATTGCCATGGAGACTGTATGTCTCTGGATAGTAGATGTATTCAATTGTGGTGGATTTGTTCCACTGATTATGACTATATGTCACTGATCAAGTAGTTGTGTGCTACTTGGTGTGGTAGTGTACCACTGGATTGTAGTTGTGTACTACTATGGATAGACACAGTTGTGTTCTATTGAATGACATTGTTCCGACTGCCTTGTAGACTATGAGTAGTGTTGAAAATGATTATCAGCGAGATGGATGATTAGTGTACTGATGGACAGGGATTCTCCAGATGAAAAATGGTCCAGGACATTTATTCTTCTAGGACATGTGCCCGGATTAGAAGAATAGTTTTTGTATCACTCCTTGGAGTGATTGACTTATTCAACATCATGTCTAATTACTCAAATGGAGTATGGTTTCAAGAGATGATGCAGTTGATGTTGTCAGATGACACTAATAGTGATGATGGTGTTCGTGATCTAATCATGAGATAGTCTGTACGACTATGATGATGCTATTGATTCAATGGTATGTTTGTGCTCAAGACCATTGCCTTTAATACCTCCCTAGCTAGGAGGTAGTGTTGATATTATGGTAGTTGCAGGAGGTATTTATCGCCACGTGTAAACCTAGCGAGAATAGAATATTCCACGAAGCAAGAAGAAACCCTAAATAATTGGTTAAGAACCCTAGAAGACAAGTTGGCTCAAGAGAATGATTTGTATTAGGTTATTAGCCTCCAAGAGAAGAAGTCGACTAAAGGAAATGTTATATACTAAGTAATTAGCGCCCAGAATGAGAAGTCATCCAAGGTAGTCTGGCAGAAATAGTATAAATATAGGAGGCCAGTCTTCTTTTTGGCCAGAATTCTCAGAACTGCAGAAGTACACTTGTGCACAGTGCAGTTGGCCAGTTTGTGCGCAAGTCTACGGAACAGTTGTTGCCGAGAGTTCTACAATCTGCATTTTTCGGTTTTATGGGTTGGACTATCTGATCAATTTCTGTTATTCTTGCTTGGTGCGCTATCGTTGGAGAGAGGTGTGCCACCTTTGTTTGGCTATTAAGCCTAGGTTTTACTTCCGGAATCATTCTCTGTCAAGGTTAAGGTGCTCGGGAGTGGCTTCGGCCTATGGTTCGGTGACAATATTGTTATATTGTCTATAGTTAAACGAGCACATCCATTACTTTCTAACACCACATGGCCTCCCTCCCAAGAAGCTTATGTAACCCCTTTTCTCCATAAAATCAATTATGGGTAAAATACAATAATAATAATAATATTTATCCCCTCAAGCCCCCCTCTCTCGTGGAATCATAACCCCCTATCTCTTTTGTCATTTTTCGTCTATAGCCCCCTATTCTCCATAATTTTCATGAGCACATCTTCATGTAGCACATTAAATCTCGATGCATACTTCATATAATTCACGACATGGGTGACTGCTAGAGTTGGATCATCGTCAAATTTGGAACCACTTTCTCTCCATTCTATTGGACAATGATTTGGATAACCAGGGACATTCTGACCATCAAAAGAAGGATACACATTATGGAATGCCCATGGTAAGTCAAGTGAGGCCATGGTTCCATCACTTAGGGTAATACCTCAATGGAGTCTCTAGATCAGCTCAAGGCTCATCAAGGGATGAAAGGGAAAAAAGGGAAAAGTGGGTTCGTGGAAGGTGGATTCGCCAAATGAACTTTGAGGTGAGCTCATCAAGGAAAAGGAAAAGGGAACATCCCTTATGTGGATTCGTCAGGCAAGCTAAGGGAAAGGCTTTGGGATAGCTTACCAAAGTGTTGTTAGGGTACAAAGAAGATTCAAAATCTTCCTCGACAACGGCGCCAAAATGTTATAGCGCAAGTTGTAGGCTAGGCAAAGCCCGACCCAACCATAGAGAAAATGCTACAACTTGGAAATACTACACCCAATGTCACCTCGATGTAGGACCCTCACTTCAAGGGTGACTAGGTCACTCTAGGGAGGTGATCTCGGTGACCCTAGGGGGATTGAGATGGAGATGGAGAGAAATGGAAGTGAAGCCCCTAGAGGTCAAGTCTAAGTGGAATGAAAAGTGGGAAGAGATGCCTTGTAATTCAAGTGATTGTTGCCCCAAAGGTATATTGCTTCTCTGGATGATTGTACCTGCTCGAGACACAAGAAAATCCAATTTGCAATGATATATGTTAGTATGAATCAGCAAGTTAAACTTGTTGTCCCTAATTTGCATCAATATATGACAGTTTATATCAGCAAGTAAGGCATTCAAATCAGCATGTAAAACATAAGATCAGTCAATAGTATGAACAATGAGTATGGCAATGAAGTATGACTGAAAAATGGCACTTTAAGGCTGAATAAAGCAAGTTGTCATAACATGTATTTTCTGCAGAAAATTGCATCCTTATGGATGTATCATTCAATGACATGCAGGAAAATTAACCATGGGAACGTTCCAAGAACTATCCCAAAAGGTGTGCTACAGTTAGCAGAGTAAGTGAGAAAAATTAGAGAGCTAGTCTAGGGTTAGTTTAGGAGTTAAGAGAGTGTTAGTAGCTAGGGTCATGCATCCCTAATGGTTGCAGACTAAAGTTTGTAACATAAATTAAAATAGTGGGAGAGAGAGGACACCCTAGTAGGGGAAGACTCCTTGCAATGAGGCAAACCAACTTCAAGCAAGAAACCTTTCAAAAGATCAAAATTTGTGTTTCCCAAGACAATGATTTTATATCTCCAATGCAAAAAATGTATGACTAGTGCCTTTACTATTGAGTTAATGGAGTCAAATGAAAAAAGGGCTAGATAAATCTACTTCATTGGGAGTGTAATCCCTTTTACTTCCAAGGCAAGTTTCTCTAGCTTGGGTTTAAGCTAACAGGGCGTATGCCCTTATACTTCTCTTAGAAAACCCTTGTTTAATCAATAAGATGAAGCATAAAATGATGAAAACTATGGTGGGGGTGTATGCCCTTATACTTCCCACCTAGCTCCTAGCACAACAATCCTTGACTTGAAAAGAATGATAGCATAAGAGTAAAAGACCATACAAAAATCAAGAAAGATGCTAAGATAATCCACCATGAAAGCTAGAAAGCATCCATCCAAGGCTAGCGCCTCACTCCTACATCAACTATTCATCAAGATAGCCATAAACAAGTGCACAAGAGACAAATAGAGCAGACCAATACTTCTCACAAATGAGGGAGAGTTATATTAAAATGAGATCTTATGATCCCTTATTTATACAAATGTCACCAAGGTGACTTGTCCACAAATTAAGGGGTAAATCGCAAGATTAGGGGTCTAACTTCCCTAATCTTTCCCCCTTAACAAAGTAATATTAAACAATTCATTTAAAATTCCATTTTTTGCACAAATAAAACCCTAATTACATGGACATCACCCCTTTAGGGGACATTTTGGCACAAGGAGAAGGTCATTGGTGATTTAGGAGGGTAGTACAGATTTCCAAAGCCACGTGTCAAGCATCGAAATGTCTTCCTTCATGGTCAAAGCCTAAAAAACCTCAAAACATCCAAGTTCCAATGCATATCATCTCACCACCATGCCCTAGCCCCCCAAACATGACGTCAAGCTCAAAAAGAGGATGTTTTCCCCCTCTTGGGAAAATTGTTTGGTAAGTGAGGGTTGGGATATGTCGTCCAAGTCATCATCAAGGCCTTCCAAGTTTGATTTTTCTCATCCGGCATGTGGGCATTTGGCATCCAACCTATGGGCTTGTAGCCCCATGGAATCCCAAGCTAAGCTTGTTCTCCCAAAACTGTCCACCAAATAGGTCCTGCAAAGACAAATGAGCACACCCTCCAAGGATCTCAAGTCATAACATCATGATAAGTGAATCCAATCAATAAATAATCCATCTAAGCATGTGCATCAAAGATCACTATATCAAACGATTAATTGCTCAAGACACTTTGCGACTTGTCAAGCTTGAATATGGGAGGGTTGATGAGGTGTCCTATTGGGTAGATCTTTCCCTGGGTAAAGGAGAGTTTCCAAGAGATCCCTCTCTAAGCCATCTAAAGTGGATGAAGTGGTTGGGGTCAAGACTCAATGGGCACAGGGCTCATGACATACAAGGAGTCATAATGTCTTATTCATGGATGCCTTTGTAGAGGGTGTGTGTTACCTTCATCCACAATGCACTTTTTCCAAGCCCATCAATTTCCTTTTATCTTTCTTTCTTTGTATTTTCTTTCAATATAGCATAAGGAGAGGTTTAAGGTCACTACCCTAGCGTGGTGACCAGATGATGGCAATGTCACCCACAAACACCTAGTGGAAATGAAAAAGGTTGGCTCGTGATGAGACCCCTTTCTCCCAGCCATGCAACTGAGAGCCATTGCCCTGGTTTGGTGAACAAATGATGACAATGTCATACCACTAGATAGTCATAGACGTGATAGGTCGGCTCGTGATGAGACCTCCTATCCTTTAACTAACCTTTTAAGAATTCTTTATTATATTATGGGTCCCCTTTACTCGAATATAATTGTTTCATTTATTTCTTGGGTGATCCTTAGGTGAAGCATTTGGAAGGTTTATACAAGGATTTTATATTTTACCCAACATCAACCCCTCTAGGCCTTCATCCCCTTCTTCCCATAGAATGAGGGACAACCCCTTCTTGGGTCAATACACCCTAAAATCCCAAGAGATAAGGAAATGGAGGGGAATAATGGTGGGAAGTGTTAAATATGGTCGGGAACGGTACGATGGATCATTAAGGGAGTTTCTAGTAGAAAACCCATCCCCAAGAAATACCACTTACAAGGGAACAATGTCAACCACCAAGGTGAAGCACAGCAAAAGGCATAATACCCAAGTATATATCATGAAATCTAGAGCAATCTAAGATACAACATACTCAACGGGTTTAAATATTGAAATGATGTTGACCATAATATTGACTTGTACCTTATGGAGCAAGGCCCACTGCCTTCTGGAAGCCAGCTGATGTGGTGGATGCCATCTGGAAATATGTGACCATTTGTGGTGGTGAGAGGGGTTTCCAATTGCGCAAAAGGGTATTGTTGGTCATGTAGTCTCTTGGCACTCCATATCTACAACCTGAGGGCCTCGAGACATAATCTCCTTATTTATCCACAAAATGGAAATAAAAAACCCAATAAATGATATCAAGTCCTTAGACATGATAATCTCAATGCTAACTACCTTAGATAATCACTACCGCCCCTCGAAAATAATATCCTAACAATCCCAATGCTAACTACCTTGGATAATCACTACTACCCCCCAAAAACAATATTCAAACCATAACCACATTAGGGACATAAAGATCAATTATGTTGGCAAGCTAATCACAACCTATAATAATGTTTAGGTAGGGTTCATCCTCTGTAAGCATTACACTTACATAACAAGGAGCAAACAAAATTGCTCCTTGACAACTTCATATTAATCAACAACAAAAAAATTCCTTAAACCATCAGACATTAAAGAGAGGCTTAATCTTCAAAGCTATTTTTTAATTTCTCAGAGACCTATCACATCAGGGAGACTAAAATAAACTTTTAGTTATCTTCATTAAACATTCTATGTACATTTTAGTATAAGGTTTTAACCATGGGATGGAATGTCTTCACACATCATGCTCACTTTAAGGATTAATAAAATCACTGAAAACATTCATATTAACATCATTTTTTCTCTTTTTTCAAAAGGTTTATTTTACAGTAGTAATTTGTGTCATCTATATCACTAGACTTACCTTATTACAACACAATTTACATTGTTAAACCAAGGGTTATAAGGATGGGAAACAAGAGCAGGTGAGATCCTCATTAACCTCGAAGAAAATCAAAAGAGCACTTACACATGGGGATTATGCTGAGAAAAAAAAACAATGCGGGGAAGACATCAGTAGTTTATCAATGATTCAAGCTAGGGGAATTATTTGATTGTCCTCCATTTCCTTTCCAAAGACCTAGTGTCATCATCCCCTACTCTAGTTAGAATCCTCACTAGAGTTACAATCACGCAAAGTGTTCTCCAATCTATCAAGTTCTATCATGCGAAGGAAACCTTTAACTCCAAAGTGGATCATATGGCAAAATTAGGGGCCTTGGAACCACAAGGAGGAATCATTGTGCCACATGAAGGAGAATAGCACTCTTTATCACAGTGTTATCTAATAAATTATGAAATAAAAAATTGCTTTGGGGGGGGTGTTGTGTGTCCCCCTTGCAAGTTTTCTAAGTTGTCATCATGGAGGATTACTTGACCAAGGCAAAACTTATTTCATCCATATCCACACAAACGAGAGAAAAGGCAATTCAAGGAAGAATTCACTATGACATTTGACATGCACACAAGCAGGTTGAGACATCATCGATCATATTGTCATGAAGCCTAAGGTTCTTAAAGCAAATAACTCTTCTATGCAGAGCCATGTTATTTTCCTAGTTGGTTTAAGCAGAGCCCACCTAATGAATTCTCCTTCCCTTGGCTCCCTTCACCCTTCGACTCTTCAATGCTTGACTTGCACTAGTTGTTGACACTCCTTGGCAATGTGTGCAAGTGCCCAAAATGTCCCACTATCCTAGTAAATTGTGTGGAGATGGATAGAAGCATAATAAAAAATGAAGAGACTATTTTGTCTCTACAAACTCAACCGACAACATTGTTGATGCAGATGCAAAGTGTGAAGAAGGAATTGGATTCTAGAATGGACCATTTATAAAATGAAGCCCAAAGTCAATATAATGTAGCATAGAAATGGAAAGGAGAATCCCACGCTACATCAAATGTCCATCGCAGCGAGCTCAATGACATTACTATTATATTATATATCACGGAAAGGAGGTAGGAGTGGCTTGATGACAAGATAGTCTCACCCATAACCCACCCAACATCGAAGATGGAAGAAGAACATGATCTTCACAACCCAATGATGCCACTATGGCACCAAAATTTTAAGGTTTTTAAGTTGTAGTTAGTTTTTTCGTTTCTAGCGAAAATATGTATTATGGTGTGCAATTCCCTGTTTGCCTAACTATTTTTAGATGACAGACTTATTCTTTGACGGAGTTGCTCAAAAACAACCTGGTTAATTGATACTTAATGAACGCTAGACTTGTTATGAAATTCTCATAATGGCAAATGTGAAATTGATTAATTATGCAGTATATCTTGTGGAATTAATTTTATGGATGATCGTGATTGTACAAATATTACTAATGATTTCCTGCGTGTATAGGAAACTCAATGATTAGTTGACACAGGTATCGTCAACAAAGACCCTAGGATTATGGACTGAGTCAGGGAGTAAATGTGTTTATGCAAATTTTATAAATGATTTAAATTGGTTATGGACATCATTGATAAAGACTTGTGTAGTGGATGCATGCACAGGGATCAAGCTTGCCTATCTAACTCACAAAAGGAGTAGTGGGGCTATACAGAACCAAACCAGCATAGAGAGGGGTGGAACAACGTACCTGATTCCACTCACTAGCAATCCCATCATGGCCAAAGTTGAAGAGTGAGAGATACTCTTGCTTAGAGGGTTGCACAATGTTGTGAGGGTAGACTAGGTCTCAGTCACTCATGCGGTATACTGAGGGGCAAGTAGTAAGTTAGAGGTCTTATTCCTCAATGTCCAATAGTCTCGTAATAAGGAAAACTACATGAGTAATAGGATCTTCGCTAGTTGTGCCATATTCTCAATGCTCAAGGTCAAAAGCACTTGAAGGGCATGACGCATGACACCCTTGGAGTACATTCATACATCTTGAAGGGCATGTTGTTCATGGCACTTAGTTTTTGTTTCAAGGTCGAAAGCACTTGAAGGGCATGATGAATGGCACCCTTGGAGTACATATGTACATCTTGAAGGACATGGCATTCATGGCACCCTTAGCCCTTGTTTCAATCAAATTCTAATATAAGGTGAAACCTGTAAGTTAACTAGGAAAAAGTAATAAAATAGATGATAGAGTCAAACTATAAAACTTTGGAAATCTAATTTATGAGAAGGGGTTAGATGTTCAGGAACAATTAAATTATTCAAAGAGTGCATGGATAATGAAAGTTTAAAATTTGAGCATAATAAGTAAATATAGAAAAACAATCAACTTGGAAGGGAGCTAAAGATGTGCTTGATAATATTAAAAGTGAATAAATAAATAACAATTATTAATTTCATGAAAAATATTTATATAAGGGGATTAATTGGAAAAATTCCTAAACTCATTGAGTAATTAACTAACAAATGGTGGGCTCTAGAGTTAACAGGAGTTCAGTATTAGTTCAAGATACTAAAATATCTCATGTACATTAATGGAGGATATCTAGGGGTCAACTAGGAGAAAAATTAGGGAAACCAAAAGTAGGTGAGGAAAATTGATTTTTAAATAAAAATAAAATGTGGTAATTTTAGGTGCAAACTTGTGTGAGATTGACATGTGGATGAGTGAATATTACACTTAAGTTAATTCCTAAATTAATTAATTATGCACGAGGGACTGTGTCAAAAAGAATTTTACCTCTAAAATAAAGAGAGGAGAAGATTGGAGGGGATCCTATGGTTGGACGACAATTGTAATGATCGGTGACCT
>JASDQU010237366.1:3185-14233 GCA_032191745.1 Picea mariana | reverse complement strand
TTACTAACATAAATGATGACATTGCCAACTCAATACTGTTGTCCAAACCCATATCATCAGGAAACACATCCCACATCTTTGTCTTTCCCTTTAACCACTCTTCTCTATGCCCAATGCCTGCATATAAGACAAGAGGTTGGTGTGCACATACACCACTAAGTCACTTGACACGATGACAAAGAGAAGAGTTCAATATAAGAGTTTATACTTGAGTGAAGGGTACATTTTTACCGGGTTCGTGATAGAAGAGTCAAACAATCAATGCCACGAACATCGAGGTACGTGAAGGGATTGGTGCCCTTGATTAAATGCAAGTTCCATACCCCCTCGTACATGATAGAATCCAACAGAAACATTGCAATCCTGCCAATCTTGAAATCCGTTAAGTCTGTTGAATTTTGAATGGGACCTAAAATTCTACTTTCTTCATATGAAGTCCAATGAGGTTGGAACCACTCTCAAACATCTTGAAACAATTAACGGTAATGTTAAAAATTTAAGTAAAATGATGAAAATGAAAGATAAAGGAGAATGTCACTTTTACTATAAGAATTCAATATTACCATTAATTACTAGGGTGGGTGAAATGGAGGAGGTGGGGACCTCTTTAAATAGCATTAATAAGGAAAAATAACCCTTAGATGCACACCAAAACACTTCACAGCCACAACTTGCATGAGAAAACATGAGCGAGGGTCATTTTCTGAGTAGGACACATGTCATGTTTTTAGGACACGACTGTCCTGTGAACATGACACGTTCTAAACAAATGTCAGACACGAATTAGGTCGAATTGTATCCAACACGTTGGATACACAACACGGTGGGAGGTTTGGACGTGTCATGTGACTTAGCTCATTTGCATCATGGAGTACTCAAGGTGCTCGGGGAGGCCGTGACTGGGCTTCCATAATTTAATTCTGATCAACATAGAGTGTGAAAAGGATGTGCTATGGGCAAGTACACCAAGCCAGTTTTTCCTCGCAGTGACAGCAAGTCCAAAGGGATTTTGGACTTGATCCATTTGGATGTCTATGGGCCCATGTCGACAGTGTCTATTGGAGGGTTCAACTACTATGTCTCATTTATTGATGATTATTCTAGGAAGACCTGGATCTATTTTATGAAGACCAAGGATGAGGTCTTCATTCGGTTCCAAGAGTTCAAAGCTCTTGTGGAGAAACAGACAGGCAAAAAGATCAAGGTGCTTAGATCAGACAATGGACCTTGTGTGCCTTCAAGGAGTTCTGTGTAGATTCCGGGATTAAGAGGGAGATGATTATGCCATGTAACCCTCAACAAAATGGAGTCTCAGAGAGGAAGAACATGTTGATAGTTGGGGTAGCAAAGGTTATGCTGCATGATCAGGACTTGCCCATGTTTTTATGGGATGAGGCATGAAACATTGTAGTCTATCTACAGAACAGGAGTCTGAATAAAGTATTGGGGAGGATAACCCCCGAGGAGGCTTTCACGGGGAAGGGACCAGAGATTGGCCACCTACGCATCTTTGGGTGCTTGGTCTGTTGTCATGTTTTGGCAGAGAGGAGGACCAAGCTCGAGCCTACAATAGAGAAAGACATTCTTGTGGGTTACAGCGAGACCTCCAAGGCCTATAGGATCTACATTCCTGCACTCATGAAGACAATGGTCAGGAGGGATGTGAGATTTGAGGATGACAAGGCTTTCTGGAAGTCCTGTGGACAGGTGCCAACTGAGGGACAGGGTTAGGAACAGAGTGCACCTAAGGAGGAGGCTAGACAACAATTATAGATTATAGGTCCCCAGAGTTCTATGCAAGTTGGGAAACAACATCAACAACAACAGATTGTGCAGGTAGAGCAACAACGTGAGAAACGTGAGTAGCACGAGGAGGAGCATGATGCTCCATTTACTCCGGCTGAGTCCTCTAGCAGGAGGAGGCTGAAGTGGGCTGAGCGTGCATTGAGAGAGGCTTAGGAGCAAGTGGATGCTCTCAGGACATTCGTCAGGGAGAGCAGTGTGCAACATATATTTTCCAGTTACATGGCTGTCATGAGTGAGTTGATAGAGGTCGAGCCTTCCTGTTTTCAAGAGGCATCTTAGCAGTAGGTGCGGAGAGAATGCCATGATGGAGGAATATTCTTCCATCATGAAGAATGATGTGTGGGAGGTTGTGCCACGGCCTGAGGGAAGTCTGTGATTGGATCCAAGTGGATTTATCGGATCAAGAACACTGCAAATGGCAGTGTGGACAAGTTCAAAGCCCGGTTTGTGGCTAAGGGATTCTCACAGAAGGAGGGCATTGACTTCAGTGAGACATTTGCACCCATGGCAAGGTATTCTTCTATCAGGGCCGTGATATCCATTGCAGCTGAGTTGGCATGGCAGATCCATCAGATGGGTGTCAAGACAATGTTTCTTAATGGAATGATAGAGGAGGAAATTTACATTGAACAAGAGGGTTTTGAGGTGCATGATAAGGCATCTCATGTTTGCAGGTTGAAGAGAGTTTTATATGGGCTCAAGCAGGCACCATGTGTGTGGTACTTCCAGATCGACAACTATTTGCTTGGAATGGGCTTCACCAAGAGTGACGTTGACTCTAATATCTACTACATCTTGGTTGGGGAAGCCACCCATTCTTGTGTTGTATGTGGATGACTTGTTTATGATTGGGTCTAAGAAGCTCATAGCAGATTGCAAGAGGGATCTTGCTACTAAGTTTGAGATGAAGGACTTGGGGCTGATGCATTATTTTCTTGGTTTGGAGGTGTGGCAGACGGATGAGCAGATTTTTCTTGGACAAGGGAAATATGTTGTGGAGATCTTGAAGCGCTTTGGTATGCAGGATTGCAGGCCTATGGCAATACCCATGGTTACTAACTGGAAGAAGATAGATGCGTCTAAGTCAGAGGGAGTGGATCCCACTCTTTACAGGAAACTCATTGGCTCTCTAATGTATCTGGTTAACACTAGGCTAGATTTGTGTTTTGATGTCAACACACTCAATTAGTTCATGGTTGAGCCTAAGCATGTGCACTGGGTGGCAACAAAACATGTGTTGAGGTATTTGCGTGGGATAGTCGAGATTGGATTGAGAAATATCTAGGGAGATGGAGTGAAGCTCGTGGGTTATTCGAATGCAGATTGGGYAGGCAACTCTGTGGAMAGGAAGAGCACATTAGGTTGTTGTTTKAGCTTGGGSTCAGGGGCTATTTTTTGGTTTAGTAGGAAGCAACAATTAGTTGCTTTGAATTCTGCAGAGGATGAATATATGGAAGCTAGCTTGGCATTATGTGAGGCCATTTGGCTTTGGAAGCTACACATGGGCTTGTTTGATCAGGAGTTGGATATGTTATCACACAGATTGTCGGTTGGGCAAAGCCCCACCCAATCCACAAAAGTGGGACAACTGTGAGAGTATCTACCCACTGTCACCTTGGGTGGACACTCTCCTCACTTTAGTGATGATGGAGATCACCACAAGGGGGGAATCCTGGTGACCCTAGGGGAAATGAGACGGAAAGTGGAGTAATTTAAGGTGGTACCCCTATAGGTCAAAGTTAGAAGTGGAAGATGGCTTGGGTAAGAGCCTTGTTGGTAAGGGTAGGTTGCCAAAATGAAGTGTACCTGCAGAAGAGTATGATATCTGCTCGAGACAAGACAAAATGAATAGATAGAAGCCAAAATATCCAATGGACAAGCAAGTGAAGCTTGCTGTCCTATATTGCAGCAGTAAACAAGAATATATATCAACAAGGAAAAATGTTGTTAACTGCAGAAATAACCATCCAAAGTCCAAAAAAATTAGTGGACAATGAAGCACTAAACAAACATATAATGTTCCAACACTTGAGCATAAATTTTGATGGTAAAAGAGGGCTGCTTAATTATGTTTTCAGAGATATATTAGAGCAGCCAATTGGCTGTAGCAAACAATTTCCACAACAACAATTTCCAACCATAAAAATCAGCAAGTAAACTGTTAAAAGGTTATCCAATAAGCAGTAGAACAAAATAGTGGCTTCCAAGCAAATTTCCACGGTTGAAAAGCAAGTTAAAGTAAAAGATTAAGTGTGTTTTGCTGTAGCCCTAATGGCTGTTTGTTGGATTATAACCAGAGAAATACCAAGCCAAATAAGATGCTTTAGTGGCTTGGGCAAGCTTAAGACTCCAAGAAAATATTCCAACTTGAACAAATTTAATATTTCTCAAAATCATGTATACCAATGCAAGTAATTTATTTCTCCAATGCAAATATTAGATTAGTGCCTAGTTTATTGGGTTATGGAATCTTGGATGTATGAGTTGGATGTACAATATGTCTAGGGGTGTAAGCCCTTTTACTCCCTAGAGCATGCAAAACCAACAAAGATAAACCTAGGAGGTTGTAATCCCTTTTACTCCTCCTAGTAACTTTGCAAAAAACGACTTATCAACTAGCAAACAAGATGAAGTTTGGTGGAGAGTGTATGCCCTTACACTCCTCCAAGGGTTTTAGAAAAGAAAAATATGAAACAAGAAGAAATTACTAACAATTGCAGAAAATTCTTTACCAAATCCACAAGATAGCAAGATAAAACTCTAATTTTACCAAGTAAATTCCATCCACATGCAAGAATAAGCCTCCAAGAAGCGGAACGCACCACTTTTCTCCACAAGAACAAGTACTAGCATCCAAAAAATTGCATAAGAGAGAGAGAGAGAGATGTAATTTTCCTAGAGGGGCGAAAATTTCAGCCAAGTAGCTCTTCTCACAGGAGAGAGTTATGTTTTGAAATGAAATGATCTTTGCCTTTTATTTATACAAGGACTAATAATAAAGTTTGTCCACATAGTATTAGGGTAAACCACAAAATAGGGAGGCCGACCTCCCTTATTTTGCTCGTTTACAAAATTAATTTGATTTTTACACAAAGAAACCCTAAAAGGATGACGTCATGCCCTAATTGGGTGACATCTTGGCACTTTTGGCAAGTCCTTGAGCAATGAGGAAGTTGTTGGGCTTCCAAAGGCCTCCCCTTCATGCACTAGGGTCTTCTCCATGGTGCAAGGGATCCTCCTCATCACAAGGTGCCAAGTTTCCATCAAATCATCATCACCACCATCAAACCCTAGCCCCAGTCAAGATGTCAAGCCCCAAAAGTGTGGTATAACTCCTCCAAAGGCAAGTCATTGGGCTAGATAGGGCTAGGTGTCAGCTCCAAGATCTCCTCTTTTGCCTCCAAAGGCAACGTCCATCCTCTGTCTTGCCCCAAGGTCTTGGTCATGGCATCCAACTTGTGGGCTTCCTTCCCCAATGAAGGCCCAAGCTGGGCTTGTTCCTCCAAAACGTCCATCAAACAAGGGTCTCAAGTCAAATGTATCATGGCAAGTAAAATCACATTTAATACAAGAGCCACCTAAACATGTGCAACAAAACTACCTCATCAAATTAAGCAAGTGCTTAAAGACCTTATGCAATTTGCCAAGTTTAGGTATGGGAGGGTTGTCAAGGTGACATATTGGGTGAGTCATTCCTCAGGTCAAGGGGTGTTTCCTAGGGGGACCCTCTCTAAGCCATGTGAGGAAGATGGAATGAAATGGGGGTGGGGCTTTTGGGCATGGGGTTCATGACATACAAGTGTTTGTAGTGTCTCATTTATGGGTGCCTTTGTAGAGGGTGAGTTGCACATTCGTTTTCAATGCATCATTTTTCCAAGCCCATTTATTGCCATAAATTTATTAAATTCCAAAACAATTGGGTACTACAATTGGGTAACATAAGACTTAAAAGTACCACAATGTCACTTGAATCTAGAGGTACACAGAGTGCCATATGGGTAAAGCAAAGGGTATAACACACTTGTGTAGATCCCTCAACAAGTGAGACATTTATATATGTGAAATTTGTTTTTGTAGGTCCTTAATTTTAAGAGAAACGCTTCATTGTTCTCAACAACTCTTTGGGTGAGCATCTAGAAGGTTATATTTTTTGGCTTTTATCTTTTTCCAGCTACATTCTCTCTGGGCCTTCAACCCCTTCTTCCCATGAAATGAGGTATAATCCCTTCTTGGGTCAGTACACCCGAAAATCCCAAAAGATAAGGAGACGAAAAGGATGAAGTGTGAAAAATGATAAGTATGATCCGGAATGGTACGATGACTCATCAAGGAGACCTCCCAGTAGTAAACTTTTCCCCAAGGGTGACCACTTACTAGGGCACAATGACAACCATCAAGGTGAAACAGGGCAAAGATCATAATTTCCAAGTAGACGTTCCATAATCAAAAGTTGTTTTAAACATAACATACTCAAATGCCTAGAGTATTAAAGTGACACTTAGCACAATACCTGACTTGTACCTCATGGAGAAAGACCCATTGTCTATCGGAAACAAGGATGATGTTCTGGATGCCATCATGACGAACATGAGAAGTATTGTGGTGAGGTTGGTCTCCATCTGTGTAAGTGGACATCACGAGTCGATCTATCCCTCGACACTCCATGTCTACAACCTGAGGGCCTCAAGACATCATCTCCTTATTTATCCCTAGAAACGGGGGATAACATGATACAACAATGATTCACTATGATAATAAGAGTTGCATCAAGCTCTCTGAAAATCAAGTGTTTCATGATAGATCCAAACAAATTGAGATAAGGTACCACTTCATTCGGGACTATGTGCATAAAGGTACAGTGAAGCTACAATATGTGCCAACCAGTGAGTAGATTGTAGACATACTCATGAAGCCTTTGGTGAAAAGAAAATTTGTTTTCTTCAGGGACAAGTTGGGGGTTGTGCAAAACACCTTCCTTGCTAAGAGGGAGTGTTAACTTTGTAGCAGTAGAAGGTGTCCATGCATTTTCCTAGTGTCCAAGGCATGTAGGGGACATTAAACATGACCCTGGATAATTGTTTTATTTTGGCCCAAGTGTAACTTAGGAATAGTATGAAAAATCATAATTCTGATTTTTCATTGACTTTTGGAACCAAATTTTTAAAGCTACTTTGGAAATTTTTGTTTGAGTGTCAAGTGGGGGCTGGACTAGTGGGGTGCATCAATCTAGAGCGTTGGGGGCTAAGCTAGGCACAAATCTCAAGACTAAAGGAGGGTGAAGTCAAAGATAAAAAGAAAGCTAAAGGGTGAGATGGATACGACACTCATTTGAGAAGAGAAAGAGGGCGCTTGAGGTTGAGGAAGAGGGGGGTGATTTGTTCTAGGGCGAACAACCATTGAAGAGGGTGAATCTGTGTGCTAAAGGCAGTAGGGAGGAGGCCAACAATACGCCGTACCAGGCAGCCAACAATAGTCCTTACTCAGGCCGAGTCGTACAACAAGCAAGAGGGGTGAGTGAGGGTCCTACAGCTATCTAGGACATGTCGAACTCAACTGTACAACCCAACAAGGAACAAGGTTGATTTCAGGCCAAAATTTCAGCCAAGAGCAGGCCATACTAGGGGTCGTACAACTACAACAAAGGAGTGTTGAGATAGTTGGGTCATACGGTGCCTGAGAAGAGCAAAATTGTTCCAAGAAATTTACTATAAGAAATTTCTGAATTGTACTTGTTGTAATAATTCCTCTGAAGCCTCAATAAAGCCCCCCCTTTGTTGGTTTTCCCCACCCTAGGGTTTCGAGGGTAATTTTTCTGTGTATGTGTGATTGAATTTATTTATGTTGTGCAAGCATGTGTTATATGTTAAATTTGGCAGCATTGACTCTCATTCTTGAATGAGAGGCCATATGGGCCATCCTAAGGCTAGCTAGGGAGATTTGGAGAATCAACTAGCCTTGTGAGGTATTGACAAAAGCCAGGGGGAACGTATAATCTCTGCAAGTCCAACCAAAAATCGGGACGAATGGGATGCTATGTAAGTCTAATGCAAAAGTCAGGGGGAACGTACAACCTCTGTGAGCATAGACAGTCTAGTGAAAAAGTAAGGGGGAATGTACAACCTCTGTGAGCATAGACAAACTAGTGCAAAATTCAGGGGGAACATGCAACCTCTGTGAGCCTAGTCAAGCCTTGTGAGCCATGAGAAAAAGTCAAGGCATCTAGCAAAAGTTAGGTTGAATGTAAAATTCCTATGAGCTAGAAACAAACAATTTTCCTAATATTGCAAATGATATAAGTGTATTGATCTAGTGTGTTGGAACGTGTAACATTATCCACCATGAAGAGAATTTCGAATTTCCATGTAAAGAGTCGAGTTGTAAAAGTCAAAGTTGCATGTCTAAGTCAAAGTCAAAGTCAAAGTTGTCAAGTTTGTTGCATGTTGCATGTTGCAGGTCGCATGTTGCATGTATGTCTAGTTGCATGTTGCATGCATGACATGTGCATGCTAAGTTAGTACGCATGCATGCCAAGTCAAGGGTGAGTTGTAACTGAAGTCTCAAGTCTAGTTCTATTTTCGAACTAAAGTGTGAAGCTGAGTTACATCAAGCATGCCTTCTTACCTCTAATTCAAGCCCTCTCCTCTTCTCCTATTCATTCCTTTATAAGCATAGGTTGACCTCCTCTCCTCCACACAATTGCTATGCAGGTTAAAGGTGAAGCTATAGAGGCAACATTGCAACTGCTAATCAGAAGCGCATATCAGTCCTATAGAGGTTGCTTAACAGAGGCGCATATCAGTCCTATAGAGTCAGCATATTAATGCTACACAGGACAACATATTAGTCATATACAAGACAACATATCAGTCATACAGGACAACATACGAGTCAATAACAGGACACCATATCAGTCAAGAACAAGGCAGCTTATCAATCAAGAACAGAGCAACTTATTAGTCAAGAAAAGGCAAGGTATATCCCTGGTAAGAAAGGCTGCGTATTAGTCCAGAAAAGGGCATCAAAGTAGTACCCAGGCAACGCTTAGTCTTTTCTTCAGTGTTGGTCAATAACCAGAAATTATATCAGCAAAGCCTCCCATCTTCTACAAGGTCTTTTCAGTCCAGTCTAAGTCGTCTTGGCAAGCTCTTTAAGAGCAAAGTATTCATGATGGATACCTGTAAGTGATCTTAC
Organism: Picea mariana; assembly: GCA_032191745.1. Classification (NCBI taxonomy): domain Eukaryota; kingdom Viridiplantae; phylum Streptophyta; class Pinopsida; order Pinales; family Pinaceae; genus Picea; species Picea mariana. Next base: position 5,236 of record JASDQU010237366.1, on the reverse strand, counting down.
ATTATTAATGCAATAAAGGAATATCGATTGTTGGGGTTTTTCTCCCTGTACAGGGTTACCCCAGGGTATATGTGTTGTTGATGTGCATGCTTACGTATCTACATGATTATTGCTATTTAGTTATGATTCTATATTGTTGAAATGTATTAAGCTAGAATCAAAGTGTTGAAGAATTTAAAGAAATAATCCACATAAGAAATCAAGCTCATAATTTAACATTATATACTCAGCTGTGTTAAATTAGCATAGTTAAGATTTTATTTTTGTTTTAATAATTTCTGGAGTTGAAGACTATTGGCTATTTCATCGTATGTTGGGTATTAGAAGTTCAACATGAAGCATAAATAAGAAACCAAACACAATTTCTTGGTAAAATACACTTGGAAAAACCCCAAGGGAAAACCAGTACCTGGGTTGATTTTATTAAGATAAATCATGGGCTCCCTTCCTGCGATAATGGCCCACCTTAGGAAAATACAAATCAACAAAATAGACTAACCTATCACTCTCGGTTGCTACTCCTTTGCTGCCCCTTTTCTCTTTTCCCTTGACCCCTCCCCTGCGCACTTTGATGAAAGTCCTTCTCCACCCAATCATTGAGATCTCTTATCTCACTGTGTGTGTCTCCTCCTCTCACATAGGTTTCCTTTTATAATCTTGAGTTTACCCTAAATCCAAAACCCTAGATCTCTAAACTATTCAATGGCTGAGATTTGATCTCACCATCACTTTAGATGTAATGGTTAGGACTTGACTTAAAAGTAAACTCCATTAATTACAAAAGTACATTCACTTTAATAATCACTTTATTAAAGTGAATTGCCTAAGTCTTGAGAGGTAATAAGGATGACTTCCATATGTTAGGCACGAAACCGATGTGGAAGTACCTGTTTGATGCTACAAACATCAACACTCCCTCTTAGCGAGGAAGGTACTTCTTGAAGAGCCACCCAGAATTGGTTCTTCCTTTGACTCTGGCACAATATTGCGCACATCATCCTGCACACTGGCATCCCTCCAACCCTGTTGGTCAATTGCTCCCTGGACACTGGAAGTCACAGAATAAATGACATTGCATATCAGTGCCATGAAGTTTGGAAATTTCATCAAAGACCTTCTCTCCCTTAATATTCTCCTAGGAGCCTCCCCCTGGTCCTGAGCATCCATCAATGTCATCTTGTACCAACTCGGTCTCTTGGCATAACTAGAAGGCGCTAACTCTCTCTTCCCATCTGAAGGTTGACTCCCCACACTGTAAGTCTGTGAACTCTACTCACCCTTTGGAGCCTCCTACTCGTCGTCCTCTGCCACTGACACGGATCCATGATCCAAGATCCCCTTGGATCCTTTACAGGTTGGCCCTGCAACATGTATACCCTTCCCTCTCCGACACCATTACTGATTGTTGTGTTAGGGCTATCTCCCTTTGAATGCATGAACACTTGTCCGTTATGGAACAAGACTACATAACCCTTGTCCTCCAAAGCCGAGACTGAGAAAAAATTCCTCCTCAACTCTAGGACATACAACACATCTGCCACCTCCAGAAAAACTCTTGACTCTAGCTGGAACCTCACTGTCCCAACTCCCTGTACACCACACTTGGCATGAGTGTCAAGTTCCACATGTATATCTGAGTCTATCTCTGACCAACTAGTGAACAACTCATGTGTCTGCGTCATGTGACAAGAAGCCCCACTATCCAAAAAGACAAGAGACTAACGAGAACTCCTTGAACTTCTTAGCAAACTCCTTGACTTGAGCTTCTGCAGATGCTACTAGCTAATGAGACTTACCCTTCATTTTCTTCTTGTTCAGACATTGTGAAGCATATTGGCCACTCTTGTGGCACACAAAGAATTTCACTTATCTCAGATCCTTCTTCTTCCTAACTTGTGAAGTTAACTCTCCTCCTGTATTCCCCCTGCTGCTCCTTGCTTGACTGGCAATGGTCGAATTCTCATCATCACTAGCATGTTGGATTGCTAGTGATTCGTTCTGAATCTCCTCTTGGATGAAATCATCCCATAGCCTATCAAAATTTGGAATTT
>JASDQU010237365.1:0-16342 GCA_032191745.1 Picea mariana | reverse complement strand
CTAAACTAGACATTAAGAAGGATAAAATTCCTAGGCATTCAAAGATATGTGTGCCCCAAAGTCAACAAAAAAGAAGAACATATCCAAAATCTTATCATCATAGAGTTCTAGAAAAAATCCACCTTGGATGAATTGATTATTTTTCGATGCGCCAATATTTTTCAAGGATTCAATTATCATATCACCTCCTTTCTTCAACTTTTTTTGATCGAAAGAAGTGACAAAATAATGTCATTCTATCAAAAGAGTTTCTCATTCCCTATGCTTTGAGGACAAAGCATTTTTAAGGGGGGAATAATTCTAATATACCTAATGTATATTACATTTCTTATTGTGTGATAATATGTTATAGGTTTGTTATTATCTAAATAGGCATTATAATGTAAATGATAAGGCAAGACCTTTTCCAAGGACATAACTTACAATTCCCTATGTGTAGTTATATACATGTATTGTATCTCATATGATGTCAAGTAAATATGTAAAATGGATAGTAAATAAAATATTATTTACTATGGATATATGGAATTATGTTATTTATTCATGATTTTCTCATGAAGTGGACCACAAGAACCACTTCATATCTTTATAATGAGATATTTGGAGCACAAAACAAAGCTACAATGCAGAAGTTATAGCTGAAACAATACAACGTATATGTTCGGCACCAATTTACTTCCAGAGGGCATAATGTATTGATCTAAGTTAGTTCGGGATGTAGGAGTAGTATGTGGAAAGATCATGGACCATGTAAGATATCCATGAAATCATATTTGGAATATGGGTTCCTGAAACTGTACAGGATGGGAAAGAAGACATATGTAGCAGTAAGGAGTAAAGATGAGAAATAGCCTAAACTTTTGCAGACCATAACTATCATCTTAGAGCTTGGATTTGGGAAAATGAGTTGTCCATGGAGAGGAATTGATGATGCAGGCGTGATCCATGTGAGTGCCACCTCGCGCTCTCCTGCTCATAGGATCATTCGAATTCCCCTTTGAGCCGAATTAGCTCATTCGATTCCCTACTAGAATCTATATTCAAAACCTAATCCACAGGTCCTTAATTCAACCACACGGCTCTCTGCACTCAACTGTGATCTTCCACGACTCAATTTCGGGTTTCAGGGTTTCTTGATCCCCGACATCAAGAGTTCCTGTCATGTCGAACTCACGAACTCCGATTCGCCGATGTGCTCCCTTCCAGCCTTAGCCCCTCTTGGCTAAAGTCCCAGTCCACATGACCGGCTCTCATAAGACTGTAGCCTTATGTCTTTCAGGATTTCGGACTTTCAAGTTTTGAAACGCACTTGCCCTCAAGATTCGCGATCCACCGATTCCCGATATAACATCAATTAACAATCCCTGTCCACCTTTAGCATGATCAACGGTTCAGGATCTCCCTCATGACTTCGGGGTTTCAAATGCCCAGATGCATTTACCCTTGGGACTGTCGATCCCTCGAATCCCGATTCTCTGATATGCTGATAGCTGGCCCCTCGATGGTTCTTTCCTCCTTGTCACGATTTCGAACTTTTCAATTCCGAAATGTATGGACTTCTTGTTCACGGGATTCTCGATTCTCGGAATCCCGATTTCCCGATGGACTCTCCTATCAGACCTTTTCCCGAAGGCCTCGATCACTGCCACACATCCTCGTCAAGATGGACGGTCCTAATCGCTTCTCGCGATTTTGCGACTCCTGATGTCCCGGACGCCTCGTCTTTAGGACTCGTGAAATGCCAAGCTCCGATACTCCGACTTGACTTTTCTATCAGGACTTCTCTCGATAGTTTGGATCTTCGCCACATGTCCCCACAGATGGATGGCCCTGATCCACTCTCGTTGTTTCTGAGGTTTCAATACTCTGATGACAGAAATCCTCTGTCTACTCAAAACCCTGGTAGCCGATATACCGACGGGTCGCTCGATCTCTACCACGTGTCTCCACAAATGTACGGCTCAGATCTTTCCCAGGACTTTCCTCATAGAAATTATCGATCTCTTATCTTCGAGACTCCCAATATACCAATTGTTGAAGTATCGATATCCCGACGTCTATTTTCGGGACTCTCGCCTCCACGAATACCAGTGCCCGGATCTCCGAATTGGACGATTGCGTGACACGCGTCCTCCCACAAATCAACGGCTGTGATTCTTTCACTATTTCGGGACTTATAAAGCCTCGATCTCTCGACCTCGAGAACTCTGATATCTCGAGTGCCGATATCCCGATTTGTCACACCCTTCGGGACTTTACTCCTTTGTTCGTGAAGACTTAAACTTCGCGTCCTTCCAGTCAAACCCAACGACTGATGGGTATCTGTGTGAGATCCAACGGCTCACAATTTCCTCTTCTTGCACGCTCCTCTACTCCTCCCTGGACGTGGGAAATCCGACGGTCCAGAATCTATCGGCTGATCCGACGACCGATATTTCTCCTCCTGGGCTTTGGCACTTTTCCTTCTCTGTCTTGGAAGGATTTCCAAATTCTCAAAGCCTCAACCCTTTCTCCGTTTCTACGAGCTTCTCAGCTCTGAGCTCCGCCGTGCATATGAAAACGTTGTCCCTCCTCAGATTTTCTCCTTTTTCAATCCTTAAAGGATTCTTCAACTCTTGTGCCTCTGCAGAGTATTCACATGCACACAAAGGTGCTATCCATCCTGAGATTTCTTGTAGCTTCAACCTCCAAGGAAACTCGGTCCTTCTTCCCTTTCTCCCTCAGATGAAGAAATTGGATGCCCTCCTGGGTATCCTTGACTCAAGTAACCTTTTGCTGAGCCTGTAGGGTGTTCAACAACCCTGTGAAGATCCCTCAGTGGATTATTCCTTCAAAATAAAGAACTCAAAGAGTTCTCTTCTCTTTGTGCCTGTCTGCACACTATCTCTATGCCCTCCTGGCAGAGTATCTTCTTCCCAAACTTCCAGCAGTTCTGTCCTCTTGTGCACCTATGCACCTGCTCAATTCCCACCTGGCAGAGCTTTCAGAATCCTCAGTGATTCTGTTTCTTCTTAAGAACTCACAGCAGAGTCCCCCCTCTGTGCACCACTGTGCATATGCTCAATGCCCACTTGGCAGAGCTTCACAGAACTCCTCAGAGCTTCTGTCTGCAACTGTGTCTCTCCTACACAACCTTGCCTCCAAGGTGTTCAGCAACCTTGAGGTCTTCACTGAGTTGTTGATTCCAGTTCTTGTGCCGCAACACGTCTTTGTCTAAATCCGTAGAATTCAGAAGTGTAACCGCTGTGCACGGCTGTCAGAACCCCCAGCGTTCTGTCACACCCTCCTGGTATGAAGCCTCAAAGACCTTCAATTGAAATCAAACACACTCCTGCAAATGTGAACCTATAGCATACATTTACAGGATACATAAAGAACACTCACAGACATCCACATAACACAGAAATACATGCAGGAAAAACTGCTTCTGTTTATATTAAAATAACAAATTCTTGTTTATACAAGGTGTTTCAGAGCATGGCCTATAACAAGGTCTCAGCTCTTCCCTTCTGCTCTCTACTCGCAGATTCTCTCCTATCCCAACTTTCAACTACAACTCCCTCTTTACAAAATGAGATGTGAAATCTCTTTTACCTAAGGGGCTCTTCGAGCGCTTCCCTCCAACCTACCTACCCTATTCAATTGCATTGAATGGCTGTCTAGTCCGCTATCGGATCTAGATCTCAGCCTTACAAACATTAATGGCCGATCTACCTAATGCCTGCACAAAGGCACAGCTCTCTGGCTCACCAGCCTACAACATTTAATTACATTCAATTCATATTTTAAATGAGGTTGTGCCTCTCTCTTCAACTTTGAATTTGTGCGCTCGACGTGGTTGGCTAGCTGGCTGGCTGACGTGGAGAGATGATCCTGCATCAATTGAGGAGGATAATAAACTTATTATTCTATAATTTTGAATTGAGCATTACATTTTCTCAAAAAAATTGAAGCATTAAAAAGAGAGAAATGAGTGGAAATTGCAACTTAAGAAGTTGTAACTTTTCTCCCAAAACTCAAAATGAGGCATGAGTACAACCATTGGAAAAACAAATTGGAGAGGAATTGGTATAAATAATCAGAATAATATTTCAATGAATCCTTACTCCTCATAAATGCAGTTGAAAGGATGACCTATAATCTAACTTGTAAAATATTTTATATTATGCATAACTAACAACAATTGTTGCATGCACATTTCTTGCAAAACTAAAGGTACATGAGGGAATATTTGGTTCACATATGAGAATTGAAGACATGGAATATTCCAAAGGATATTAAAACCATGAGGAGGAGATAAGAGGTCTACATGTCAACATGGGAAGTGTTGAGACAGAGTCCAATGGAAGAAGAGGCATATAGAAGCATGTGGATTTGACTGACACTATGAGAGGATTGTAGAGAGAAGTGCAGAGCTATAGGGAAGATAATGAGAATATTATAAAATCTTAGGAGAAGATACTTTAGAGTATGAATATGCTATAGAGGTAAGATAATAAATACTCTGGCACAAAATAAGCATCTAGTGCTTGGAAAATGTAATCATCTAGATCCCATAGTAGAAGGGATGATCACGAGAATGAAAATAAGTCAAGGAGTATGAGAAAGAATCATCATTATCCAAAGCAAACCACTAGGATAAATCGTGCAAGCTCAGGGCCAGGGAGAAACCCAAGTATGTCTTCTATCAAGAGGTGGAGAAGAAGGCCCGAGTTATAAATTTACAAGGAAAACTCAGGAAAATTAAGCCACCAACTTTCAATGGTGAGCATCGAAATGGAGAAGAGGTTGAGCCTTGGCTATCGAAAATGAAGAAATATTTCCATCTACATGATTACCCCTCAAGGGAAGAAACTAGAATTGAAACCTATCGCTTGCAGGGAAAGGAAACCATGTGGTGGGATCAGATTAAGAAATCCAAACACCTTGATGAGAAGAAGGTCTCATGGAGGTAGTTCAAAGGATATTTCCAAGAGAAATATTTGTCAGAGCATTAATATGAAAATAAGATGAAAGATGTTTTTGAACTCAAGCTAGGAAGAATGACAATGGATGAATATGAGAAGATATTATTTGAGTTCCTAAAGTATGTGGGATTCATAAAAGATGAGAATGTCAAAATCCAAAGATTTATGAGTGGCTTACCCTCCTTTTATAGTGACAAGATACACTATGATAACCCCAAGAACTTGGAGGAGGCAATAAGAAGAGAAAATCATATTTATGAGAAGTGGAGAGAAAGGTCGATCTTCCAAAAAGATTGGAATGACAAGATGAAGGGTAAGAAGAACCAAAGGAAGAAAGGTTTTAAGCCACCCTTTTTCAAGAATATCTCTCAAGCAAATTACCAAGTATAGTCAGCCTTGAATGAGCACAGGATGGCATATTATTTTAAGAAAAGGACAAGATAATATCCCATGGACAAGATAATATCCCATGAAGTATTGGCGATGTGATCGAGATTACTTGTGTAGGGACTTTCCTTAGAAAGGTGAAATAATGAGGATTGTCCACAACATTCAGGAAGATGAAACAATGGAATACATAGGAGTAAATATGCCAAGGATTTATGCATCCTTGGACAACAAGAAAGAAAAATATTAGTCCCCCATTATTGTGATATAATGCATGATTGAAAACCAACCCATATCAATGTTAATTGATTCTGGAGCTAACCATAGTTACATAAGCTATAACATTCTTGAAATATTTCACTTACAAAGGAGTAATCATAAGAAAACTTGGTTAGTTAAGTTAGCCACAGGAGCTAAGACGAAAATTAGTGATATGGTTAAGGATTTTCCAATAGACATGAATGGACTCAGTATAAAGGTGGTTGTAAACATCATAGAATTAGGTTCATATGATTGTCTGGTTGGCATGGATTGGATGGAAAAAAACCATGTTGTCATAGACTATTACAACAAGACAATCACTTTTTTTTATGAACAGGGGCATCAAGGAAAGTTTCAAGGCATTCCACGGGTTGTTGATGTTAAAGAAGCTTCAATTATGCAGCGAAAAAAGAGTTTCAAGAAGGGATATTAGATTTTTGCAAGTCCATATGGAAGAGACGACCAAAGATAAAATGGTAAGTATTGAAGATCATCCAGTATTGAAATATTTTGAAGATGTTTTGGGAAAAATACCAGGACTACCACCAAAGAAATCGGTGCCAGGAACTTCCCTAGTGTCTGAAACGCCTTACAGTATTGACACAACGGAATTGAAAGATTTACATATGCAACTTGAGGAAATTTTAAAGAAGGGGTATATATGCCCAACTGTGTCACCTTGCGGTGCCCTATTTATTTTTGTGAAGAATAAGGATGGAACCTTAATCTTGTGCATTGATTTCGGACAACTAAATAGTGTTACCATAAAGAGAAAATATCATTTTCCATGGATTGATGATCTATTTGATCAGCTGAAAGGTACAAGAATTTTTTCCAAGATTGACTTGATATTAGGTTATCATCGAGTGATAATAAGGGAATAATATATCACCAAGACATCATTTAGTAAAAGATAGAGGAATTATGAATTTATGATAGTGTCATTTGGGCTATCAAATTCCCTAACAATTTTCATGTTCCTGATGAATGGAGTGTTTAAGGAATACTTGGAAAATTTTGTAATTGTGTTCCTAGATTATATACTCATCTACTTGAAGATAGAGGAGGAACATGAAGAACATTTAATAATGTTGTTAAAAATTTTGAGAGAGCATAATTTGTATGCCAATCTAAGTAAATGCATCTTCTATCAAAATAATATTCATTACTTGCATCATATAATTACAACGGAAGGGATAACAATTGATCCTTAGAAGATAGAGGCCATTAGAGGATTACCAACACTAAGAAATGTAACATAGGTTAGATAATTCATGGGTCTTGTAGGGTATTACCGAAGATTTATAAAAGGTTTCTCAAACATTGCAATCCCCATTACTTCTTTAGAAAAGAATGGAGTGAAATTTGAATGGAATTTCGAATGTGAAGAAAGCTTTCAGTAATTGAAAGAAATTTTGATCAATGCATCAATATTGAATATTACAGGCATTGATGATGATTTGTTTGTGTGCACACATGCATGTAAGGAAGGGATCGATGGAGTCGTCACACAAAAGGATCATGTGGTATGTTATGAGTCCGGAAAATTAAAAGAGCATGAGAGGAATTATGCTACCCATGATATAGAATTAATAGTCATTATTCATGCACTGAAAATGTGGAGACATTATCTCATGGGGAGGAAATTTGAGATAATCACAGACCATTGTGGTCTGAAAAAATTGTTTGGACAACCCACATTAAATTCCAAACAAACTAGATGGATGGAATTCCTTAGTGAATATGACTTTGAAATTAAGCACATCAAAGGAAAGGAGAACCAAGTGGTTGATGTACTCAACAGAAGAGAACATTAGATGCATACTACAACCATTAAAATGTACAAATATGATTTAAAAGATAGAATTTTAGAGGCTACAAATTCATATCAACACTATTTGCTGATAAAATAAACATTAAAAAAAGGAAATTTACAACAGAAATTTAAAGACTTTGAGTTGAAAGAGGATGGAATCCTCACGTATAGAAGAAAAGTATATCTTCCAAAATTCAAAGATATCAAAAATGTGGTGCTAATTAAAATGCATAATGTACCATATGCTCGATACCAAGTATATCAAAAATCCATTGCAGCGGTGAAGAGCCAATATTTTTGGCCTGGAATGAATAAATAAGTGGCTAATTATATCACTAGGTGTCTAGAGTGCCAGAAGGTGGAAAATGAGCATAGACATCCAGTTGGATTGTTACATACATTTCCCATTCCAGAATGGAAGTGGGAAGTAGTTATAGTTGATTTTATTACAAAGTTTCCCAGAACTGTGAAGCAGCATGATTTCATCATGGTAGTGGTGGATAAATTGAATAAGGTTGCACATTTTATTCCAATGAATACTACTCACAAGGAAACCAATATTGTAGATATCTACATGAAATAAGTTGCCAGGCTACATGGAGTTCCCAAGGAAATAGTTTCAGATGGAGACCCCAAGTGTACGTCCAATTTCTAGAAAGGATTGTTCAAAGGCTTTGGGACAAATTTAAATTTCATTGGAGTGTATCACCCACAGTTTGATGGGAAAAAAAAAGAGGACCAATAGGATAATTGAATATATTCTCAGAATATATGTGATGGAACAACCATACAAGTGGGAATACTATATCCTCTTAGTTGAATTTTCTTACAATAATGGGTATCAAGCCTCATTAAAATTGAGCCTGTTTGAAGCATTGTATGGTAGAAGGTGTAATATGCCACTAAGTTGGGATAACCCAAAAATCATAGCTATTATTGGGCCATATTTATTGAAGGAAATGGAAGAGAAGATGGTGAGGATTAGGAAAAATTTAAAGGATTTCTAGGACAAGTAAACAAATTATGAAAACAAGAACAAGATTTTCAGATATTTTAAAGTGGAAAAACATGTATTTCTGAAAGTGAAGGAGAAGATATCACTAGGATAGGGTGACACATGGCAACATTGGTTAGGATAATTAAGAAACTGGTGAGAGAGTGGGTAATAATCAATCTTTGCAGGAGTTCTCGTTAGTCATATTGACCCCCATCACCTCCCTGGTTCATGTGCTCATGGCATGACCCTGTGCTCCAAAATTGGATCCAAGATCGACATGGGTAACATTCACATCAATAGACAACCATAAGTATGAGATGAAACAAAAACACACACACACACACACATATTAGAGTGTTTGGTTTCATCACCCTAAAAATGTTGCAATGTACAAAATCAAGCTACATGGCCCATCTTGATACAGTATATGTCGTCCAGCTAATCATATATGACATAGTACAATAGTTGGGAGACTATCATATAGTCATACCAAGTTGTTTGAGTGTCATGGTAATAGACCACTACATGTGACACTTTCCTGAGCAGCCAAAGGAATGGGTGGGACACACCTACAATGTGGTGTTGCAACCTTGGTGGAATCTCTTCCATCCACATGGGAGGTACCCCCATAGTAAACCCTTCCAGGTTCTATTGCACCTCGCGGAGGTTACCAACATCATCCTTCTCCTCCTAAAAATGGTGCAGTGTACAAAATCAAGTTACATGGCCCATCTTGATACAATATATGTCATCCAAGTAATCATATATGACACAATACAACAGTTGGGAGACTATCATATAGTCATCCCAAGTTGTATGAGTTTCATGGTAATAGACCACTACATGTGACACTTTCATAAGCAGCCAAAGGAATGGGTGGGATACACCTATAGTGTGGTGTTGCAACCTTGGTGGAGTCTCTTCCATCCACATGGGAGATACCCCCATAGTCAACCCTTCCAGGTTTTGTTGCACCTCGCGGAGGTTACCAGCATCATACCTCTCCTCCTTGAATGAATCCTCATTATTTCTCCTACAACAATCTTGTCCCCATATGGTTGGTCATGTCAGTCCAACATTTGTGTCAATAAAACAACTTGTATTAGTTACATTGCATCAACAAAAACACATATATCTAAAAACCCAAAATCATTATAAAATTAAAAAAAAATGTCCACAAGTCTTGCATTCTTACCAAGAGGCCCCCATTTCGCTCCAATGGGTAGTGCAAGTTCGATATCCTAAAAAAATTCCATTCCCTCATATGGAAAGTCCTTAATGGCCACTATATTCTCATTCCAACAGGAAACCCAAATAGGTACATAGTGACTTTCTACCCTCCCCCCCACAACTTGCATCATACAATTAGTCCATAGTAACATTTCCATATCCTAAGGCCCTTCATATGGTGTCATTACTTGAGGTGTCATCATTGGTACCCTTTATAAGAAAAATGTGACATAGATTGTGCCATTTATAAACTATTTTTGTTGCTTGGTTTTTCACCTTGTTGATTGGCCCTTCAAGTTACTAATCAAACATGAACACCAATCAAAAACTATTGGGTTTATACATTCTAGTGCATAATGGATATGCTCTTTTACAACCAAGCGTGGTGCCATAGATCTTGTTATCTAGGTAATGGAAAATAGGATTATTTGCAATGGAAGATCCATCACATCCCTGATAGAGATCTTGTTTCTTGTTCTCATTTCTACTAGATGACATGATTATTCAATGTAGTCCTTGATTGATCGATTTGACCCACTCGAACCTATTGATAGAACCATTGGTGCCCCATGTTGTGATAGAATAATTATAAAGTAGATATCCTCTACTTCAATTTTCATTTGGATTCTTCCTACCTCAAAGCATTGATGGCTAGGATGCCTAAACTTCACCAACATGTCTAGCAGTTGCAGTTGAGATCTCATATTCTAACATATGAAGACTTTCAATATCCCATCATCCAAAAATACAACCAAATCTTGTTGATATCCCACTATGGCTAAATCATTTACCTTGTGATCATGTTCCTTCCACTCAATCATGATGGTATGTTGGCCTACAAAATTTGAGCAACATCTCCCATCAGGCCACATTGACAAACCTCAATGCAAACGAGCTAGATCTATAAATTTTAGGGGTGGTCGCACTTGAAAAATGGTGATAGAGAAATTGTTTTTTGGTTTCATTACTGGAAAAATGTGATTGGTCATCGCTCCGGAAAGGTTGGCCCGCAAATTCATAGCCCACCTTATTGTGGGCCCTCCCAAAAAAATTCCAACAGCTAAAAAATGATTAAAAAAAACAAACAAATGAAAGAGGAAGGACTCAAGATATACCTACAGTTGATGATATGGAATTATGATGGTTGAATCTCCTACAATATGCTCTGAAATCTAAGACGATGGAAGGTTTCCACCCAAAATTTCTATTTTTACCAATGGTAAGTGTGAAAATGGATAACTTTTTACCATAAAAATGATTTTTGCCTTTTTGGGTCCACAAAAAACCCTTTTCGCACCTACCACCAAGCAGGTCTCTTCTAGATATTTTATTTATGGAGAATTTTTGTCATTTTTATGAGTTTCTTCCACATAAGTTTGACATTGGGATCTAGTGTTTTACTTGTTATAGGGCCATCGTCACATTTTTATGTATCTTAGAGACATCTACTGAGCTTGAGGTACATGTCTCAAATTGGCATGTAGGGATAGGGTTTTCCCTACATTACCAATTTCCATTATTAGTTGTCCATTTTTCTATCACAAAGATTTAGGTTTGATCTCGTTAGGTTCCGACATTAGCCATTATGTTTCTGCACATCATAACTTTTTCGGCAGTTCCAGCTACCTTCCATGTGCACCCTAGTTATCACCTTGATTTCCATATGGTGCCCATGTTACCATTTCTTATAGGCCCGAGAGACCTCCTTTATACCCACCATGAATCACATTTGAGCCTCATTCTTCTCTCTTCATCTATGTTATGGCCATATCTCGAGGGGGTTCTAGTCACTTTTATGTTACTTTAAGGTCATATATGCATTTTCTACTTATGTCTTGGTTCCTACTACTATGGTTTTTTTTCCTTGATCCCACTAACCAGCATTGTAGTCAAACTTGACCTCTTTCCTTTGCATTATCTTTCCTTAATTTTGTGGTCTAACCCATGGAGAGAACCTCTACTATGAGTGGAACTCACTTTCCATTACCAATATACAATCATTTTTCTTAGGTTGGTTCCTAGCGCATGGAAAATAGATGCATGTTTTTAAGACACTTGTTCTCTCCATACAAGATAAATTTTAAATATTGTGTGTGCTTGTTAAACCATGAAAAGGACAAATGATGAGAAAACTTTTAACTCTTTTCATGCTTTTTAAACCATGAAAAAGACACCTGATGAGTATACTTTTACCTATTTTTGGACTTGTAAAAATCTACAAACATTACACTATTGAGCACACTTTTATCTATCTTTAAATATCATAAAACCATGAAGGACACAAAACAAAAAGAGAGGGGGTTTTCTTACCAGTGATCTATATTTACAAAAGTGGTAGTTGTTAGTTGTGTCACCCCTGAACATGGCACATGTTTGCATCATTGTCTTATAGTTGGGTTATAGATTTCCTAGGATACATTTACCATTAGTGTGAGTCTTATGCTCCTCCATATGGTTACTCTTCTAGTCATTATGGATATTTCTTCAATGCTTAATGCATTGTTGCACTACATCAGTGGTGCTCTTGAGTCAATGTTGTCAGGTCATCATTATGTTGTGCTATATGTTCAAGGGAAGTTAAGCCTAGTTCAACCATTTGTTTTCTTGTTGACCATATATTTTGAGCCATGCCTATGTCAGTTGTACTTGGTGATTCTATCTCTTCACAACATCTCTCGGCTTATGTTTCATATCGATTGATGGGGGATACATTAAGGCCCATTTCAGTCAGTTCAATTAGGTGAACTATGCTATGTTAAATCATCAACCTGGGGTTTGTAAACTTATGAAGTGCATGAAACATACATGTAGGCCTTAGCTTCAAATATATCCCTAAATCAATACTATGAAAAAAGGAAAATTGTTCATTGTCTTGGCTGGAGAAACAAAGGTTTTTTTAGCTGCAGAAAGAATAGAACATTTACTAATAATGCATAAAAAAAATTGCAAAGACACAAAGATAATTCCAACACTTACAATAATCAATATACTACATTTTTAATAACATGCTTTCAATCACCTAAAGCAATGAGAGTTCTTGATGTGGATATAATAATCAATTATTCAACTGATATCTATGATATTAGTTATCTTTGTGTAAACAGAAATGAAGAAACTTGCATAACAATATTTGAAAAAAAATATGAAATCACACGACTAGATAAACAAAACAATACCAACAATTAAAGCAACAGAATAGTATGCTCCTCCTCGGGGGGGCTTCCTGGCTTGAGGAATGCTATTTAGAAAGGTTGTATGAAACTTAAGCTTTTATAAACTCAGAATATGAAACACACGTCAAGATATAGTAACCATAACTTGTATTAATTCCAATAGAAATATGATTACATCAATTCATATCAAGAGTGTGTTTATGAGGGTCTGATTACACATATTTATACAATGCATACAAGATCACATAGATCCACTTCTCAGGGATCTAAAATCGGTCGTAATTGTAATTATGGGAAATTTTGGTTTAGAGAATCAAGAGTATCTCACGAATCCTTCATGTTTTGAGGAAAACACATGAGAGTCAGCTAATTGGGCTCCTTATTCACAAAACCCATGTCTTGGATTTGCAATATTCGCCTTCAACTTCTCGCAATCGACCTTGCAAAACTATCTCTATATTCTAGCACGAGTTTCATAAACTATTTACAAAGAAAATAACACATGCGTGCATCTAAAAGTTCATGGGTATATAGAATAGGATTTATCATTCACATAATGGATCAATTCATGCCAGACTGCATGAATTTCTCTCATGCAATCTCGTTCTATTTTATGTTGATTTGTTGAAGACTCAACTTGTGCAATTCTTCCAAATGGGCATGTTTGACTGCAGGTTTGACTTTACACTTGTGTTGATCAGGAGGCTCCATGGGATAATTTGATAGGTGGATGAACCTAAGTGATAAATTTGGCACCTTGTATATGTCAGGGTTTAGTCTTGGAGTGATCGTGTCCCTATATAACAATGATTTTGCTATAGAAACCATTTTAGTGACTGGGCTACATAACTATGTTTTGAGTTGCTACATAATCAGAAGATTTTGTAGATACTGATTATAATAATAGATAATTAAATCAAATATGCATAAAGAAGAACAAAATTAAGCATAAAATGAACAATTTACCTTTAACTTCCTTCAACACAGATGTTATGTAGTTGATCATGATTTTATGGAAAAAAGAGACAAAATGGGATATAACTAAGTCATAGATATGGGATTTCATATGGAATTATAGGATAGGAATGTGAAAAAAAGAGTTTTTTTTGAGGACTCAATATCTCCCCCACACGAAAGATATTGCATGTCCTCATGCAACCAAAATTGCATTATGCTTCTTCCATAAAAAATTCTAAATCTCTTACCCCTTTCCTCTTAATCTCTTTCTGAAGCATCAATCAAAATGTTCATCCTTGAAGACGAGGATTGTATCAACCTTATTGCTTCATTTAAATTTTCCCTTAATCTTATGATTTTGATTTTTCCTTTTCTGCTTTGAATCTACCATTTCCTCACCTTTATTGCTAGCAATTTCTTATGTTCTTCCAACTATTCTTTATCCCTTTATAACTAAGCAATGTTGGCCTTTAAGACTATATTTCTATTTTAATATGATTTTCAAGGGGTTCCAACTCCTTGAGCTCCTATTTTAATTTCCTAACCTTACCAAGTCATTTTTCTTTCAAGGATATGAAATTTGGATCAATGACTATATCTTTAGCAATTTTATTAGTTTCATGCATTTCATAATCATTCGTGAACTGATTAAATCAATCATTATGATGATGCTTCATCAGAATCATAAGTTATTTTTCTCTTCGAACTGGGAGGTGGACTAAGAAATGATTCATACCTGAGATTTTTACTTGAATTTGTCCTCTTCACACTGCTCATCCACTCCCCATCAATTTTTTCAGGCTTAATGAATTTTTTGTCTTGAATTTGGCTACTATCATTTTTTTTCTGTAGCTAAACCTTTCATCATGCTTTTGGTTGTCCTGCACATAATTTCCTCAATCTTCCAATTATTTTCTTGCATTGGGTATTTGAGGAATTCTTTCAGATTTCCCTTTTAATATTTTTATTCTTGAACCATCTCTCATCGCCTTAAGGTATCCCTATAAATTGTAAAATAAAATCTTTGGATAGCTAAAGTTGGTGGTCACCAATTCGAGCCTTCGAGTTGCTATCAAAAGAATATTAAGTTTTACTTCAAATAATGATTGTTGTAACATCTACCAAAAAGAACTTGAGAGATAGAAAACTCCCTCTAATTATCTTGAAACTTGACTGTTGGAATAAATGGACTTCATGCAATATGCTTCAACTCCCTACATAATAATTCACATTTTAGAGTATTGAGTTTAGTAATTAAATTTGGAAGAACAATTCACTCATTCCAGTTTTCCAATATTTGAAGTTCAAGCTCCTTCCATAAGAGGTGCACACTTTTCTCCATATGGACATGAATCTCTATATATTTTTGTATCTTAAGTTCCCCGATCAGTGTTTTCATCTTCAACATAACCAAGCACCTTATTCAGAGGATATTTGTGTTGAATTTCATAGTTTCTATTTGTTGAATCGAAACAACTTGGAGTACCTTTGTCATGACTAGAATGGGAGTCGCTATCAGTCCTAAGACTCTTGATCAATTTGTTTGGAAATTTATTGGCGTCTCTATGTTCTACATCATGAATAAAAAAAATTCCATCAATAATGGGTTCACATACTTCAACATAGCGAAGTTATAAATAATTTCAACTTGAACAATACTCTTGTCACAAGGAAAATGGGAAAACAATAGTGAAGATATGGAAAATTTACGAATGAAGGGAAAAAACTAGGGAGATGTATAAGCTATGATGAGGTCTTTGATTTTAAATGATGAAAATAGTGATGCCACTTTTCAAGGAATCATTCAAAGTTATGCATGATTGGATCACAATCTTTTCGATCGTATTAACACTTTGAATAATGCATGTCAAAATCGTATTTCAACATGCATACATAGTTTTGAGTGTTAATATATATGAACATAATAATAGCTTAAGGTATGGTGTTCAAAGGTATAACTAAAGAAACATCATAGGATTTTAGGAGATTTGGTAGGAGGATAGTCTAGACTTTAGGGAAAAATAGAGAAAATGTTTATTGGAACTTAGGTTTTCCCATCCTTCGCTTAATTCATAATTCCAAATGCATAGATTATTTAAAAATTTATTACCTTCTTGATTTTACCTGTATCCTGAAGAATTTTTCACTTCTGGAACTGGAACATGACTGAGTCTTGAATATTGGTCCTGTTGTTGGAACTGATGAATTCATTGCTACATACTTTAAAAGAAAGTTATGGAATTGAAAATGAGAATGAAAGTTGATTGTGTTTATGAAGAGTGGTGAGAAAAACGATGATATTGTTGATGATGATCTGATGAGGTATTTTATTGAAGATGATTAATTGAAGAGTGTTGATGTTGAGCTGCTGCTACAGGAAATGCCAAAAATTTTGATCTTTTATTCATGCTTGGAAACTTGTGAAAATTTTGAAAATGATGGAAATCGTGGCTAATATATGGATGAAGATATGTTCATGATTTGAAACCACCTCCAAGAAACGATCTAGTCTTGGGGTGCGTGCAACCATACAAAACTACAAATATACTACAAA
>JASDQU010237363.1:6839-16943 GCA_032191745.1 Picea mariana | reverse complement strand
GCAAGTGTCCTCAAAGAATAAGTGGTCTCAGTGCGCCAGAGCGGGATGTTGCATAGATTGACAAATCTATGACAAGTGCATTCAGAAAAATATGCAAAGAACATGAAAGAAGTCATATTGATTCCATACAAATGATACGTACACTTGGAAATACATTGCTTAATATTCAACAAATTTTTGCTCAGTAAGCAGTTCACATTGCACTTTCCTTGCCCCTCACTTGTAGTTCAAGAAAATGTTTCTTCATAAACACATCTCCACTTGAAAAATGCACATTTGTGCTTAAACCACCAGTTTTGTTGCAACAAGAGCCTGAAAATTCAGAGGACGTGGTATGTCACTCTATTATTGACTATTATGTGCAGCGTCCATCTCCTATTAGACATATTTTCTTAGCAGAATTCATATCGCATTACAAAAAAAATGGTGCACCCATATCAAAAAGAAAAAAACCTTCTGTGATACAATTTGTCAAATACAATAAACATTGTGACTATGAAAACTATTGTAGAGAAAAACTGTTGTTGTACATTCCGTTCGATGAAAATGAAGACACATTGATACATAACTTCTCTACATGGGAGGCTACGTATGTTGTGTCTGAGAGTATAGTGCACATCAATGAAGCTAGATTTACCTACAATGTTAATCCAACATGGGGTGATATATAAGTTTCACTTAATGACCTAGAAAACCCCGATGATCATGATGAGACATTCAGAAACCCAAAAACAACCACAACTCCTTCTGAGTCCTATGACTTACAAGCGGATTTGCCTCATCCTCCAGCGGATGGAAGTGAAAAATGTATCAATATTGGTTTTCAAGTTACAAAACATCATTTCCTAATTGAAAATAATGAATACCACAGAATAAGACGTATGTTGAATCACTAACAACAAACAATTCTAAAGGAAATTTCTCTTAAAAAATGCTTGAACATGAACAATCATGTGCACGTGTTCCTTACAGGCAGAGCAGGAACAGGCAAGACATTCACAGTGAAAACATTGTTCCAAATGCTTATACGAATCTATGTTTCAAAAAATTCCTCTGATCCTATGAAACCAAAGGGCCTAATAGTTGCATACACAGGAAAAGTTGCATACAATGTTGGTGGAACAACATTCCACTCTGCATTTTTTTTTTTTTTGTAAGTAAGAAGTATATATTATATGTAGTGCCTGCTAGAGCAGAAAAAGTTTCCAAAATACAAAATGAAACTGACTGTAATTACTGGACTGCCCCAACAGAGGGGAAACCAGTCCAGTCAGCCCCCAATTCAATAGTCTTAGACAGTTGCTAATTCAGAAAATAAACAGAGTTCATCCTATAAGCCATCTAGTCTAGGAACCTAAGAAACTGGATGCACAACAAAAGAGTGCTAGACACATGGCGAAAATCCTAAACACGTGGCTCGGAGGTCCTCTGCCCATGGTTCTGCTTCGGTGTTGATCGACTGGTCGTCCCTGCATTTCTCCTTGCGCTCCTCACGCTCCCTGTTCTCCACTGGGCCACTTCGTTCCACTTCCTTCTGCCTCGCTGCTGCCTGTCTCAGCATGCTATCCATCTCAGTTTCATGTGCCTCCCTCGGAGTAGTGTCAGTGGGGTCCGCAGAGAGATCTGAATGCATGGCAGAGAGGATATGTAGAAAGGTGGCAACGTTGTCTTCTATGGCCTGCAAACGGAATTTGAGGTCCGCCACCTCCCGCCAGAGCTCGAAAACTAAATCATACAGGATGCCCAAACGTTCTCTAAAGTGCTCGCTGTCGGGTTGGGCCGCAGGGTGGAGACGCAGTCGTTTGGACTCTCCAAAAGCCAGTGGTGCACTTCTCCAGGTACTCGAGGATCCAAGGAAGGACATGGTCGCAATGAATTGCATGCGGGGGTCCTGAGGACAGCGTTGAGTCAGAGGTGACCCTCGCGGGATAGTGGCCATGGAGCAGAGGAGCAGAGATGGTGAAGGTGGTTGGGTGGACGTGGAGCGAAGATGAACTGACTGCACAGGTGGTGGGGTTGCAGTAGGGGACAGAGTTTGGGGGTGGGAGGAGGAGCTGGTTATCGGGGAGGTTGAAAGTGAGACAGGAGGTCTACGGGGCTTCCAGGGTGAGCCCCTCTTCGGCTTTCCTCGTATTCGTTTTCATGGATGCAGGTGAGCAGGTCTTGACCGGGATGAACCAAAATTGCAGATAGATAGTGGAGAAAGTCTCAGGACGAGCCTGGTTATGGTTGCGCCGTGAAGGGAGGAGCCCTTCAGTCCGCAAACATGGTGCAATGCCGAATACAACGAGCCAAGCCATAATACAATACGTGGAGGAGCCAAGGGTGGCGTTAATGCCCTTTACCTTGACCATCATTGCCAATTGAAACGCATTTAATCTCCTGGGACGACACTGTCCTGCTGCACGGGCCGATCACGTGGCTCTGTGTTGCCTTGCACCATGTCCGGTCTCGTCCATCGCCATGGGGATTCCACTAACACCCCATCCGGGGGTTCCACTCTGCATTTTTAATTCCTTTTAACAAGTCACAGTTTATTCCACTTATAAAGGAAATGTTGGATACATTATCTAAGCTTTATGAGGAACTCCAAATTGTCTTTATATATGAAGCATATTTGATTGGGAGTCGGTTCTTGTATTCCATTGACAGCCGAATAAGAAGCATAAAACATGTGCAGACAAAATACTTTGGAAAAATTGACATGATATTCTGTGGGGATCTTTACCAGGCACAACCCATCCAAGATTCTTTGATATTTGAACAATCTACTATTAACATGGAAAAAATCACCCATGACTTCTAGAGAGATAATATTAAATTCTTTGAGTTGCATACTACAATGCGCCAGACAGATGAAACATTCATTGCAATTCTGAATAGAATGTGCAAAAACAACCAAACATATGATGACTTGACCTATATCAATTTGAGGTGCTTACGGCCTACACCAACAGACCCAACGTTCCCTTATATATTCTACATAAATAAGGATGTTGCAAAGCATAATAGCCACATTTTGTCGCTCATGCTTGGCGATGACATCATCATCAATTCGATTGACCTAGAAGAAGACAACCATGGAAATGTGCCACGTCATGAACATTCAGTCACTTTACCTTTCCAGCTTGTCCTCAAATTAGAAATGTCGGTTGAAATATATGTCTGCAACTATGATTCATAGGATGGCTTGGTGAATGGTGCAAACGGAATACTGAAAGGATATACGAAGACAGAAAAAGTGGATGTCCTTTGGATTAAGTTCCATGAACCGCATATAGGCAAGAGACGAGCAAGCAAGTTGTCTTATCTATATAATTCAAACACTGGAAGCGATTGGACACCTATTTTGCGAATATCGAAGCTAGTATCGACATCAACAAAGACAGGTTGACTGAAGATTCAAAAATAGTTTTCGATTAAACTTGTATGTGCATGTACAGTCCACATGTCACAAGGACTAACACTTGATAATGTTGCATTTCAGCATGCTGGAATTCGCATACATGGACTTGTATACACAACATTGTCTCATGTCAGAAGCATAGACTCCTTGTATTTACTAAGTCCTCTCACAAAAGATAACTTCAAAGTGAAACAAAAATTTGATATTGAAATGGAATGACTCAGGACCACCACAAAATGGCAACTGCATTATGATTACCAATCCATACAAACAAATTCATCTGTATCAATTCTCTTGCTTAACACACACATCTTAAATGCACACATGGATGATATACTGAATGACTATGATATAATGAAATCTGATATTTTGTTCTTCCAGGAAACACACATGGCATTATGCATGCAGAACAAACAATTCCCAAATCACAATTTCATATCAAGTTACATTACACATGGGGTGATGGTACTGGTGAAAAAACATGTACCAATTTTGGACCATATACATATCGAATAAAAAAATGTTGAACTGGTGCTTGCAAAAAAAATTTCCCATGAAACAGAATTTGCAATACTGAATCTGTATGTTGCTCCCCATGCAACATTATCCAACATAGTGCATGTTATTTCCAATGCATTGGGCCATTTCCATCTGAACGGACCCATTGTACTTGTAGGAGACTTCAATATTGACATGCTACAAAATACTGGCAGAACAAAAGAATTGGAAAACTACATGTGCAAACACAGTGTCTGCTTTCTTTTGAACAACACATGCCATCTGCAAAATGCACTTATTGACTATGTCTGGTCCAATGTGCCCATTCCTCAATAAAGTATGTTTGTCTTAGACACATTGTTCTAATCACGATACAATTGGTATTGCACTTGAGTTATGACATATACATCAAACTTATTGCAAACTCATATTTCTATGTTTCAAAGCATATCTGTATCCATGATTTCTACACATATCATTCTAGTGAGCATACAGACGGTGTTCTACTTGAATTATAAAATATACATTGTGCAACAAAAAAAAAGGTACATCCTCCCAAAAACTATTTGTGACTCTATTCATCTGATTCTATTTTTTTTTGTATATGTACATAATAGCTGCCTTTTTCTTAACATCTGAACTTATGTTCATATCCCTTTTGTTTTGTATTTTTGTTGATAGAAACAGATAGGAAAACTAGACGACATAAAGAACTCCTACCCAGAGATGTAGATGAATCCATGCAAAGGTGCATTCTTTTTATGCTCGTGTTCCATAGTAAACAATTTTTCGTTTACTTTCTCTGTATTTTCCAAACTTGTTTGAAACTATGTTTTTTTTTTTTAGTGCCTAGAGGCCACTACCCTGCACGTCCTCCATCCAGCAGAAATGCAATGTTGATCCAGTCAACCCGCAAGTCCACTTGTCAATTTGTATATCGCCCAACTATGAGTGTTATTTGCAACACATGGAACATTAGAGGCATAATGTACATCCCACAAATGCGCGATCCAAATAAGTGCCTAAGTATGGAAAGGGATCTGTGCATATTCGGTATGTAGTACTCATTTTTGGGAGCCTGCCAGCCCTGGATTCTGTCAATTTGTATATCGTGGAAATCAGTAGAAGTAGAATGTTCATCTGGCCATCTCCCAAATCTGCTTGTCAATTGACAAATGTTGAGTCATCCAACCCGCAAATCCGCTTCTCAATTTATTATCATATGCTATTTGTAAGGCACCGAACAATAGAGGCCCGTTTTTAACCCCACAAGTCTGCTTGTCAATTTGTATATCATGGAACTATATGTGTTATTTGTAGAACATGGAACAATAGAGGCCTATTTTTTGACCCCTCCTGCGCGACAACCCGCAAGTATGGAATGTGATATCAGTACATGGTCTATAAAATCTCATGTCCATACTTTATAAAGGTACATATTTATTTTTGCCTCATTTCTACACACACTGATATGGTAACCATAGAGTTGGTGTTGCACATGAATTATGGAATATGCACTGGGAGTTAAATGGAGCCCTTTGATTTTCTTAGGCAATTTTGAGCTCGCCAGCCTAAGAACCCAATTTCTATATGGAAAAAATCGACCCAATGTATAGTCCGCAAGTCCGTGATCCAAATAAGTGCCTAAGTATGGAATAAGGGATCTATGCATATTTGGTATGTATTACTCATTTCTGGGAGCCCACCAGCCCTGGAGTAGAATGTTGAGCTGGCCAGCCCGCAAATCCACTTGTCAATTTATTATCATAAGCTATTTGTAAGGCACCAAACAATAGAGCCCTATTTTTTACCCCACCAGCCCGAGAACTCATGATCCAAAAAATGTGGATGGTATATAAAATGTCAGCCACCCCACAAGTTTGCTTGTCTATTTGTATATAGCAGAACTGTGTGTGCTATTTGTAGAACACCAAACAATAGAGGCCTTTTTTTTAGCCCACCCGCCCAAGAACCTGCGATCCCGAAAGTGGCCAAGTATGGAATTCCATATCCGTACATGCTCTATAAAATCTCATGTCCATACTTTATGAAGGTACATTTTTTGTTTTCCCTCGTTTCTACACATACTGATCTGGTAACCACAGAGTTGGTGTTGCACATGAATTATGAAATATGCATTGGGAGTCGGACCCACCCCTTTTGTTTGCTTAGCTAAACAATTCTAACTCATACAATTTCAGCATTGGACACTCAGGAGTTTCACCATGCACTTTCAGACTTGGCCATTCCTTCCTTTCTTTCTCTTCCCCGTGCCTGTCACCTTCACACGTGTGCATAATAAAAAATAGTGTTTATATATATATATATATATATCTTCTTTCTAAATCTTTAATGATAACAGGTCATCGTGCATGCACCATCTAAGTTTTCATTGATGCGTGCAAGGCTCGAAAAGTTTTGCCATCAATGTAATTTTTGCGAAGGATTTTATTATCCCTTCCCACTCTTAATTTCAAATACCATGGAATGTCATTCGCACACCATTATCTTGCTTCCTTCACGAAACCTCCAATCTCTTCCCAGTCTTAATTTTAAATACCATGGAATGTCATTTGCACGACGCCATCTTGGTTCGTTCACGAAAACTCCAATCCTTAAATGTTCTTAACCGTAACCACCACCTTCGCACTTCTAAGTTTGAAATAATTAAGCTTTACTTCTAATAGGTCACCATACATCACGCATAGATATTGTCATTAATGAGTATATTTTCCATTCGCATGCATTGAAGCAATGTTTATGGGGGGTTATATTGTCCCCTCCATTTCATCATTTCAAGCAGCATCAGGAGAAAACCAACGTTTCCATAAACTATTGGCAGCATCTCCACAACAGTTATGTAGAGATACAGTGAACATCTTCCTCATGAGCTTCCTGTGCAGAAGAAAGGAAAACAAATTGTAGGGGAGGCGGAGCAACCCAAAATTTACAATGAAAACATGGACCTTGACGCTAATTTGGAAAGCATATTTTGCAACCTTGATTAGCTCGGAGACACAATTCAGCATCCCTTCTCAATGGACATGGTTGATACCAAATTTTTTGACGAGGATGAATCCTTTGTATTCTAGAGTGTTGTTTTTGAAACCGAATCAAAAAAATTATTCATTAAACAAAGAGACGTAAAAAATAAGAAAAGAAAACATCGTTCGGAACTTGACCTTGCCAATATGCAGGCGTCCAAAATATCTCAACTTCACATGGAAACCAGAGATGCTCTTCGTGATTTTTTTGGAGTCATCGAAGCCAAAAATGCCAAACTAAAGAACCGGATTAAGGAATTAGAGGAAGCTTTGTTTCCTATGCCATTGCTTGGCAGTTCTTTGGAAATAGCCATGCCTGCAACTACGTGCACCCCTGCAACAAATCTAAAAGGGTCCTCCAACTTCCTCGCATCATGTAGAGGATATGTGGAGAAAAATTATCAACAAAAGAATGGAATTGATTACTAAGGCCTGGGAAACATCACAGAATATGGATTCCCTGGGGAGCAAGGCACATAACTTGCTCCTACTTCTGCAGACGGATTTTAAAAATGAATAAATTTTTTATGTGCACATAGACATTCCTTTTTCCTTTCATGTCAACAACATGCCAGAGATGAGAAGAAGACAACATGATCTCTCATCCAATAAACAAATCACTCAATTAGAAGCATGTTGGAAAGAGAAAGTGAAGAACTTGTATCTCATCGTCCAATCATGTGAGAAATCAATATCAAATAAAGAAACATTATTCACAAATCTCACTAAAATAGACTTAGAAGGAAAGACAAATGGCTTCAAGGACCCTAGCTTAATCCTCAACTCGCTAGCATTAACCAAGCAAGCTTTCGATAAACAAGTTGATAATTTGAAGGCCTTGTCTTTAGAAATTTTTTACAGGATTCTTGAATATCATGAAGACGAGGTGGGCAACTGGCTAGTCTGGTATTCAGTACAGAATGGAAAGATTCATGAAGCTCTATGTAAACTTTCAATTGATCTAAGCGAATTAGAAAATGAATTTTTTAGCATTAAAATATGCAATGACATCAACGTCGCCCCCTTGAGAAGCTATATTGAAGAGAACTTGAAGTGGGTCACTAACGAAATCCAATAGGGAAATGCATAAATCCTTTGTTTATCAATCCATATATTCAAGAAGGCTGCCAACAAAAACCAACAAGGAAAGGAATGACCAAGAAAACACCAAAATTACTTATACGTACCATCCCTGTAAGTGTATAGTGATAGTCCTTTATTTATAAATCCATTTATTCCAAGGATTTTGAGTAGAAATCTATAGCCAAAAACTAATCTTCCCATTTCTACTTTTCAGGTATTACATTCTACTATGTCCGAATTCTTTCTACAATCCTATTTCTTGTACATATTTCTGTTATTGTCCACGGGAAACCCAATCCCAGTCTATATCACAAACACATTTACATTTCCAGGGATATGTAACAAACTATTATTTTTTTTCATATATTCCAAATAAAACTATTATTTTGTCTCCTTATATATTTATGTGTTCCTAGATTTTTATCTTCAGCTATGTTGAATGTCAATTCATTCTGTTTATTTTATCTCAGTTATCTTTTTTTCCTATGCATATTTTCTCCAGGAATATGTAACACGTTTCATTATTTTTTATATAAATGTCATAAAATTGTGTTCATTACTTTTTTTGTACTCAAATGTATAGAGAGTATGTCATTTCTTGCATCTTTACCACCTTTCCTTCATACTTTTTCCACAAAGTCCCTTGAAATTAAAATAGTCCGCAGATCCGCTTGTCAATTTGTATATCACGGAACTGTGGGTGCTCTTTGTAGGCCATGGAACAATAGACACTCAATTTTCATCCCTCCAACTCGACAACCCGCGTTCCAAAAACTGCCTAAGTATGGAATCAGGGCTCTGTGCAAGTATGGAATCAGGGCTCTATGCATGCTCTATAAAATCTCGTCCCCATACTTTATAAAAGTACATATTTCGTATGTATAAAACTAAATATCTACTTTACAAAATTATGTATTTGCTATGTATAATTTATGCTCTCCGGGAACCTATAATTTGATACATTTCAATTTCTTGTATCCATGACTCCTGTTTTAAAGAAAACTAATTTGGGAATGTTATTTATTTGGTCCTTTTGTCCACCTCCCTATGTAACAGACATTGGTACTCTATTTTTTGTGCTTTTGTCCACCATCGTATGCAAAACCTATGTAAAGAAAACTAATTCGCAAATGCTAAAATTTTGGGACACGACCCCTTAAAATTCAAATAGTCCACAGGTCCCATTGTCAATTTGTATATCATGGAAATATCGGTGCTATTTGTAGGACATGGAACAACAGAACCCTGATTTTAAGGTCCCTAGCCCGAGAACCCGTGATCCAAAAACTGGCTAAGTATGGAATGAGGGTTTTGTCCATGCTCTGATTCGGGAATGCTAGTTTTTTTTCTGATTTTATGTGTTCCTAGATTTTTATGTTCAACTATGTTGAATGTGAAGTCATTCTGTTTATTTTATCTCAATTCTCTTTTTTCTGATGCATATTTTCTCCCGCCTCGTCATTTTCAAAATTAAGTATGACATAAATCACTCACTCAAATTTGAGATATCATATTTCACACGCACACAAATATATATATATGTGTGTGTGTGTGTGTGTGTGTGTTTCTTTAAATTTACAGGAATATGTAATATGTTTTAGTATTTTTTCATATAAATTTCATAAAATTGTGTTCACTACTTTATTTCTACTCAAACGTATAGAGAGTATGTCATTTCTTGCATCTCTACCACATGTCCTTCATGTTGTTTTCCACAAAGGCCCTTAAAATTAAAATAGTCTACAAGCCCGCTTCTCAATTTGTATATCACGTAACTCTAGATGCTCTTTGTAGGCCATGGAACAATAGAGGCCCAATTTCCATCCCGCAGCTCGACAACCCGCGATCCAAAAACTGCCTAAGTATGGAATCAGGCATCTGTGAAAGTATGGAATGAGGACTTTGTTCTTGCTCTATAAAATCTCATCCACATAATTTTTTAAAGTAGACATTTGCTATGTATAGTTTATGGTCTCCACGAACCTATAATTTCATAAATTTCAATTTCATGTGTCGAGTAGCCCCTGTTTTAAAGAAAACTAATTCAGGAATGTTATTTATTTGGTCATTTTC
>JASDQU010237362.1:0-16814 GCA_032191745.1 Picea mariana | reverse complement strand
CGTCGAGGAGATTCATTTTGGGGCCCTCAAAATGGCCCCGGAAGTGAAAACCTGCTAAAAATAGTAAATTGCCAAAATGTCCAGAAAACTGTTTTGAGCCATTTGGAAAAGGTGGGTGGCCCCCGATATCCACCTGGATCACCACTGTCGCTCAGAGACAAAGATTTGATACCATGTAGATTTTTAATGACAAAAATCAACAAACTAAAATTTATGTCAAACACTTAACAACCTAGAGATAATTGTCTTCATAAACTTTTGAAATGTCCCAAACTCATATTCAAAAATTACCATAAGCAGAAATACACATTGCTAAGAAAAAATGCAGCGAAAATAAAAACAATGGACAACATTCAATAACCCATGAAAAACTCATAAATTTAGGCAAATTCTAGGGAAAACCCCAATGTGGGGAAAGCCAACGAGAGAGAGAGAAAGAGATTTTAATACTAAGATTCAGGAAAGTACATTACAACAACAATATCACATTTCCAGCCAAGAGAAATACCTCGCAGCACCAAAATCTATCTCAGAATTTTCTACCTTGAAAAACATGCCCAAATTCGTACTGTTGTACGACCTCCTCAATTTTTGTGCCTCAAAAAACATGTGCAACAAAGTGTTGTATGACCTACACAGTACAACCCAGTAGTAGCAAGGAAAATTGAAAAACTACCTCGATTTCCATGCCAAAGGACAACCTTGAAAATCGTGCCCTATCCTTGCTGTATGGACTGTACGAATCTGTATAGTACGACCCAACACAAAAAATAGAACAATACACACATAAAATATTCCTTGGCATTTGTGCCCTCCTTTTTCATGGGAAATGTGCCCACCAAGCTGCTCACTTTCCTCTCTCAAGATCTCTCAGAAAATCTTTCTCAATCTCCTCTCGATGTGTCTTGCACACTACCTAATGCATTCTTTTATAAATCTGAAAATGATATTTTCCCTCCAAAGTGTCTTTTCCCCTTCCCCAACCCTAAATCCAAAGGCCAAGATTAGTTATTTCCTTTTTCAAGATCAAGGGTCATAATCCATTCCCTCCAAAATGAATAACTTAAAATAAAGTAATTTCACCTTATTACATAAGTGTACTTTATGAAATAAAGTCACTTTAAAATTAGAAGGTACACTTTAATAAAAGAACCACTTTCTAACAACTTTATAAAAACCCATTACAAAGTTAAGTTCCTGGTAGTGTAAACATAAGATAACATCTGCATTCAAGACAAAATATGCAAAGTACCTCCTAAGCTAAAAAGTTAACACTAGATTTGTAATGTTAATTACATTGGAATGGTGTTGTGCACTGAGGACAGTGCCAAAATAAGGGGAGAGGGATGTAACACCTCGGTTTTATCTCTTATGAACTATAATGTATTATGTAATTGTGACTTAGGCTAGTGAGCCGATAAAGTTGAAAATGGGCCAGAGTGTCTAGGAAATGTAATACTTCATATACATTAATAAAATACACCGCTTACTGCAAGACAAACAAGGAAAAAGGAGATAGGGGGCTATGATTCCATGAGAGAGAGGGCTTAAGGGGATAAGTATTTTTATTTACCCANGGGGGGGGCATGTGGTTCTTGATTTCCAAGTAATTGTATAAACCCATCATTGGTTTGTTTGGGGTTTCACTTGTTCTTATTCATTCATTGTTACACCCTTCTCACTCTTTCATTTTTTGGAGCCTCATTCTTTCTAATTCGTGTGATCTTGGTCTGAGCATGGAAATAAATGGTTGGAGGAGGAGAGCCATTGCTATATGGCTATAATAGATTATTGATCATTCCAGGAGGGAATGGATGCCTGTGTGCATGAGATTGATGGAATTTCGGAAAGAACTATCAACGACTGATAATCCTTGGAGTTTCTAGCAGGGATATTTCCTGACCAGTAGCACTAGAGCCCAGGAGAGAAATGGAATAGCCTGAGGGACTGCATGGAAAATAAAGGTGTTCATTTCTTTGGGTTGTGCAGGTTGAAGGGGAAAGAGAGCCGGAAATTTGAATTTGTTGTGTGGTTGGGAAACTTGAGAGTTAGTTAGCCAACTATTGTGTGTTTTAGATTGGTCCTAGGACCCATCATTGTGGATTCATAGCCCTAGCTTAGGGGTGACCTGTTGTTGAGAGTAAATGAACAACATTATCTATGGTTGGGAGGAATGTCCTTGGTCTACAGCCAGTTGGTAAACATTTACTTGAAAAGATAAGTTCTCTCTGTCATGTGTTTTTTGTATAATGTATATTCCAATGCGTATTTAATTATCTCTGAGATATGTATTTATAATGTGCCTGACTGCTAGTTATTTGTTGTGCATGGAACATTGTTTCTTTATTTTATGTTGTAGCATGGAACTTGATTAATGCATGTGAGTCTTTCATTCTTGATTTAAAATTAAATGTTATTAGAATTCGAAGATCAATTTAGAAGTGATCTTTTGGAGTAGCATAGCTAGCTTGTGGGTAGTTGGGTATGTTATAGGTTAGCATGGCCAGTCTATGGGTGGTTGGGTATGTTACACATAGTGGCCTCCATGACCAGGGGAATTTTTGGTACTTGTTTGTATAAGTGTTGGACAATAGCCTACATCTTCTATACCATAGCTTCCACATCATCCTTCTCCATTTGGGATTTCATTTCCCTCTCCTCTGTGCCCTCTTTTGTCTTCAAAATTTCCTCCATTCTACCTTCAATCTCCTTCTTTTGCTGCAGGGCCATATCATATTGTATCTCTACTTGGGAACTTTCATCCCTTAGTCTGGTCAAGTATCATTGCGTGACATTGCCTCGATGACTCATCTATTATACCAACTATGGTTGGATTTCCTCTACCCTTTGGATGGGTAGTTTGGAGACGACGAGACTAAGGTGTCCCAATGCCGCAATCTACTCCTGCAATTTTCCTGTGGGTAACTCAAGTGCAACTGCCTCAAGTTGTATAGTTTTTTTCTCCTCAGAGGGATGCGTTAGAGCCATCTGCACACTATCCTCTACTGTCCTTTGGTCAGTGGATGGGCCACCCCTTATCTTGGGGTATTTTACCACACACACTATTTTTAAGAGCTGCTGAAGGAATCCTAACTGGTCTTGGACATTCTTCTGGTGGTCTTCATGCTTTGTTGCCACTTCTTCCCAATTTTTCTCAGTGGAATCGTAGATTAAGTACCCAATATGATCCATATCATCATTGGTCAAAATAAAAAATGGGGCTTGGCACTCTGCTTTATCTTTCTTGTGTGACCCTCCTATCTTTTTTGGCACCCCTATTGTTTGTTCTGACTCCAGATCCTTCCTTTTGAGTCCCACTTCAGGGGATTTCGATTGGCCAGGGTGCTTGTCTGTGCCATTTGTCTGATCCTCTTCTATTTCCTCTATTTTCTCTTGTTCTTCGTCCTCTTGTGAGGACCTTGGCTTGTCAGCTGGATTCTTCCAGTCATCCTCCCAATCATTGATGATGGAGTGCACCTCTTCCATTTTCAATCGGTAAGTGATTGGTAAATCCTGTCTCACATTATACTTTTTGGATTGCACATATAGATGGTGCATTCCCACTTTAAATCATGTGATGTCCTTGTAGGTAGTGATTTCTTCCCTTGGAATACGCCATGTAGTTTCTACTACCTTTGTGATGAAATGCAATATGAGTAAAAAATGGCGTTTGTGTCTGTTTGTCGTTGCTTGATGGTGGAGTGCCAAAAGTTGGTATATATGGCAGTCAAAGCGTTGCGACTTGAAACACACATGCACTGGTAAAATGCAGGCTCATGCCACCCAACCGGTGCAATAATAATTAGTATCCATGCATAATGAAATTTTGCGCCCTTTTCTTGGGCCTCTATGCAGTCTTGCAAAAATTGGTTAACAAGAAAGGTTTCCCAGTTCATTTGAATGGCCTCTTTGCATTTTTCTGTGGTTGAGATGATTGTTGTTGGTACTTCATATCTACGACATTTATGCAGCAGTTTGCAAGCTAGAACTTGCGTCATAAACCTGACCTCTTGGTCACTAATGCTCTTCACATCCATACCCTATTTTCCTCTGAATGTGTCATACTTATCATTTGTGGCCTAGAAGAGGTATCTCTCTCCCATTTTGAGGAATAGTAATGCTGAGTCTTCACCTACCTTGATCAACCCTATGACGCATGCAATTAATGCCATATCGATTGAAACTAGGGGATCGAGCCAAAGTGCCCCCCCATGGATGCAACTAAAAAATACCTTGACATAAGCATTGATTTAAGTACTTTGTCCAAAATGTGGAATTTCAAAAAACTTGAGTATCTCATCTTTCTCCAAGCCCGATGCCCATTCCTGTGCTTCCACCCGAGTTTTTCCTATGGTGGGGTTGGTCTTTGTGCATAAATATTGATTTGTAGCCAACTCAGGAATTTCTGTGTGTTAGTGATATCGTGGTCCATAAATTTCAAGTTGGCCACCTTTTGGAGCATGTCCTTATCTTGACTGACACCCTTCGGGACTGGTGCTATAGGTAATGGATATTTGGTATTTGTTGGTATTGTAACCAGGGGCACGTCATCCTTCCACAAAGGAAAATAATCTATGTGAAATATTTCAGGTGGCACTAGGGCTGAAGGTTCGACCACCTCTTCTACCTTGTCATCCATTGGTTTCTTTGATTGTTTTTAAGATACTGTGGATGATCCTCTTACTTTCAGTGGTGCCATTATATCTGTATGTTGGACTTGTGAAAAAATTCTCTATTGTGGTGAGGGTCGTTGTAACTTAGCTTGGGTAACTTCACTTCGTTCACTTCTACTTTGCATGCAACAATGGGAAAGATTTTCCTTCCCTCCTGATGTTTTGTGTGTTTGTGCCAAGTAGTTTGGTCATATAGCTCTTTAACTATCTTGTCCAATATGGCATCAAAGTTGGTAAGTGAGTAACTAAATGCTCCTTAATTTCCAAATCCACCTTATGATCCTCCTTTCGTACTACTGATTTGTTCAGGATTTTCAGTGGCTTTTCAAATTTATTGCTTATATGGTGCTTTTATGAATGTCACTCTGGTCGTCCAACTGTCTTTTTCGTCATTGCATGAATGCATTTAATGTTTTTTTCATGCCAATATGAACAGTAGTGCATTCCTCGTCATATTCGGGCATGTCTGTATCTTATATTTGAACTTGGCCTAGTGCTCACTTTGTGTGAGATGATCAGTTCAACTGTGCAAGTTCTGATACCTTGGAATTCCCACACTCTTTTTATTTCTCCTATCACTACCTTTTTATTTGTTTTCTTTCCCTTTTTTTTCTACTTTTTATTGGGTTTTTTTCTTGTTTTTCTTTGTACTATGGTACACTTACTATAATTCAAAGGTTTTGGTGCACCCAGATTAGTGCGCTAATGGTCAACTGCCTCTATAGAGTTTCAAACAACTTCCATTCACCATTCCTTCCAGGACTTGTCCATCCAAGGTTCCAAAATGCGCAACACTTGTCTCATTAATCTATTGTATCACATAGGGACCTAACCAATGCATACAAAAATTCCTTGGGTGTTGTAGATACTTTATGTCATATATTAGTACCAAACAAATGACTTGAAATTTTTTTTATTTAATATGTCGATCATGCGAGGCATTCTCTCTGGATTTCTGCACTTATTGATGGAATCCTACAAGAAACTAGTCCTCCTCAAGATGAACTAACTGCACCAATCTTTCCTCTATTTCACCCTTATCTGAGAGCTCAATGATGGCTGCAATGTGCAGACTAGGTAAAATGAACTCCATTGACATCACTACTTCTTGTCCATAGACCAACAGGAAAGGTGACTACCATGTTAGCTTCTTACTTCTAGTTGTGTATTCCCATAGAACTACATGTATGTGTAAGTCCCAATCATCTCTATCAACATTGCATTTTTTTGTCAATGCATTCTCTAAAATCCCATTAAATGCTTTCACTATGCCAGTAGCATGAGGGTGATATGGTGTACTCTTTTGATGATGAATCTGAAATTCCTCAGTGAGTGCGACAATTTCTTTGTTCAGGAAGTGCGTACCTTGATAGCTAAGTAATATGCACAAACATATAAACCCAGTGACTACATTATCGATTAGAAACCATGCAACAATATCTGCAGTGCAATCAATAACTGGTGTTGCTTCTTCCCACCTAGTTAAATACTTCGTCACAGTAATGTTGTATCTTGCTCCCGATCTCCTTACTTGTGGATTGATTGGACCTACAAATTCAATGACCCACTTATCAAATTCTTACAACATAACTTGTGGATTTAATGGCATTTTATTTTTTATAGATGCTTTACCCACCCCTTGACAGACATCACAAGACTAATAATATTCCTTTGCATCTTTGTGCGGTGTAAGCCACCAAAGCCCTATACATAAAATCTTATGTGTTGTTTCTTTGCCTATGTAATGTCCTCCAACAATCCCATCATGTTCTTCCTCTATTATAACTTACCTTTCATGTTCCAATACACAATGCCTAAATATTCCATATACCCCTAACTTATACTAGTTCCCTGCAATCAACCGATAGTCTGTTTATTTTACTACCAATTGTTTATTCTATGTAGATTTCATGTCAGAGGGGGCCACACCTATATTTAGAAACTTTGTATTGTTTGCAAAGTAATCATCCATCATCCTTACTACAAATACCTACGCATATGGGAAATTATAATATAAATTACCTGCATCCTCTATTATTAATATGTGCAAGAGATGATCAGGCCTTGCATTCAACTTCCCTATTTTTACGATGACCTCAAAGTCATATTTCTTAAATAGTAAGAACCATCTGCATATTCTTCCTCCTAAGATATGCTTATTGACTAAGTAATTTAATGCATAATGATCTATGTACATCTTGAAGTGAGACCCAAGTAATTAATGTTTGAACTTCTGGAGCACATAGACTATGGACAGGCCTTCCCATTCTATAGTGGTATAATATTTTTTAGATATAGACAGCTTCCTACTTGCAAATTAAATCATATGATTGATGTCTCCTTCCTCTGGTTGTGATAGTATTATGCCCGATGTAATGGATGATGCATCTACATGGACATGGAAATCCCTGTTCCAGTTTGGAAAAATTAAAATGGGCACGATAACCAGTCTCTATTTCAACATGTCCAAACCCTTCTAGAAATTCTCATTCCATTGGAACTTGGATTCCTTCTTCATTAAATTTTCCATGGGTTTTGTAGTATGTGCATATCCTTTGATAAAATTCTAGTAATACCCTATATGACCCAAAGTTTCCTTTAGTTGTCTGACTGATGTCAAAGGCTCTAAATCCATAATAACTACAATCTTGGTTGGGTCAACTAGTAGTCCTTGTTTTCATATGACATGTCCCAATAGAATTCCAAATGGTGTGAAAAAGATACATTTATTTAATTTTAGCGAAATCACACTGTCTACATCGATCTAACATGAGCCAAAGTACTTCTATATGATCCTGCAGTAGAATGAACACAGTCCAATCATCTAAATAAACTTCCAAAACTTTATGGATGAACTCCTTGAATGTTGCCACTACGACTCTAGAAAACACCGCAAGGGAATTCTTCAATCCAAATGGCATCACCGTGTACCAATAACTATCCCATTCAATCACAATTCTGGTTTTGTGTCTATCCTCACGTGCATTTTTTATTTGATGGTATCCAAAGAATCCATCTATAAAGGAATACGTTTCTTGACCTCCTACATTCTCCAATACTTCATTCATGAATGGTGTTGGGAATGGGTCATGTAAGCATGCGCCATTCAACTTCCTTACACACACATAGATTCTAATTCCTTTGGTCTTCTTGTCCTACATCGCCATTGGGATAATCCACTTAGATTATTCTACTGGTTCAATAATCCCCACATCTAGCTTCCTATCTATTTCAGCCTTAACCTTCTCCTTGTACCTAGGGTTCAATTTGTAAAGTCTCTGTTATATTGGCTTAGCTCCAGGTTTCAGTGGAATATTCACCACCTAATTCGTCTGCTATCCATTTCATGTTTGAGAATGTGGTTGGAAAAAATTCTTGATATTCCTGTAATAAGTCTGCTACTTTCTCAATTGTCTCATTGTTCCAATTGTCTCCTATTTGCGCAAACTTAGAGTTCTTCGTTGTCCCAATGTTGACTTTATTTGTATTTATGGGATGTGTGTACATAGATGATGCAAGTTCTGGCCCTTCTATTGCATGTGTTCCTTCTTTCTCTGGTACCTGTACATTTCTAGGACATTTTTCCTTGTATTCTTTCTCTGTGATATTGTAGCATTCCAATATCTTCTAGACCATCATCTTGGCTTTGTATGCACTACCTACTGGTGCTTCTTTCATAAATTATACATTCAAGAAGATATTTGTTCAGATGGATTGTAATGTTGTATGTATGAAGGGGCATTTATGTTCAAATGTGAATGTGATTTCGAATCTATGGACCAGTCCTTTCCATTCTGTTGTCTCTGTGTGCATCTCCAATTCTAAATACCAATTCCTCAGGATTGTATACAACATGTGTATGAATTGGTGTGTCCACTCTATCTCTGGTTCTAAGCACCATAAAGATCTACATCTATCTAAGTGACTGACCTGTTCTCCCTCTCCTGTTTATTTCTATGCACTTTCCTCTTCTTTGAGCCCAAAGTGTATATGCATAAGTATACTACAATGTGCCCAATCCTTCATTCCCTTTCTACACATGGCCCACCATCTAGTCGGGGTTGCTTTTAAAACAACATCTAGTGCCAAAAGCCTCTATTTTTCAGGTACCTATAGCTCAAATTATTTTATAAACATATCAATCTAAGTTAGGCCATCATACCTAGGTGTGTCACATAGCTCTGTTTCAATCTAGTGCAAGGATTAGTTCATATGCACACATAGTCTAGTTAACACTTCATGCATCCTCTACTGCCAATTCTCTAGACCAACTTTTGAATTTGATGCGCACGAACTGATACTTCTCCAAGTTATCACGCCATCCATTGTTGGGTCGACATAATCCTCCATCCGTGTAGTGAGATTATATAATTTGTTCATGTCATTTCCTCTTGATGGCTCTGTGTGTTTTTTCCTATCTGATGGGTCCAAAGGTGCAGCAACCTTTAGATCCCCCACCTCGAATATCATCTCCCTCCTTTTCAAGTTAATAATTTATTGGTTTTTGACTGCCCATTCCAATCCCATTAAGGATGGATATGGTTGACTATCATCTATGATCTCAATAAAGTCAAAGTCTGTCATGCTACGCCCCCCATCTATGTTTACAGGTACTCCTGTTAGTCTCCCAATTGGGACTATCTTATGTTGATTCATGAGCCTTAACTGAACACGGGACCATATTAGCTCAGGTTCTCCCGTTATCTCCCATGTCTTCTTAGGTAGTACATTCATATATGATCCTAAGTCTAGAATAATATTATCCACATCGTACTCCCCAATCTACGCATTAAACCTAAATTCTTGGTTGGTTCTCTTCCTGCACATTACCTGATTTACCATTCTTTGAGAAACAAGGGCGTCCCTTCCTTTTGTGTAATGATCAATCATTTTATATAACTTACTCAGTGCAGTTCTATCCTTCATCAGTTTTACACAACTCTTTTAGAATTATGTTAGTGTACTTACTTGCACACTTGACGTTTTAGGTACCGCTGGGTATTCTATATGAGGCAGTGATGATGTTGATGCTCTCCCATGTGGTCCAAGTATTTCCTTCCTTGTGATTTGATATGTTTATTTTTCTTTTTGTGGATTGAATGTTATCATAGGCCCAATTCACTTCCTTACCCATTGCTCCATCTGCTTTCCTTGAGTTGCCATATCAATGCCTCTCCAAGCTCCTCCATGTGTAACAACTACGATTTTTGATCCTTCACTACATCTCTGGAATGAGATCATCTACACATTTTGATTTTGATGTTGATTCTGGGTAGGGTTTCCTCTGGCCTGCCATATTGAAACTAGTTGGGGACAGTCCTCCATTGTGGGATCAGTACTCTGCAATATGTGCACATGGTACATGGGTTTTGGAAATCTTGGGCCAAGTGTCCCGGTTGATAAAAATTATAACAGATAATCGGTCCGCCTCCTCCTCTACCAAAATTCCATCGACCTTGGCCTCTGCCAAAATTTTCTCTAGTCCCATTATAAAAACCTCTTTGACCATTATACTGCATGTTATTCCTATCCATGTTGGTATTCTCTTCCTGTATCCTGTACATATCTGATGTGCACTCTCTTAGTAGGTCAAATGCATGACATTCCTTCTCTTCATGCCCTACTGAATTGAAAAAATTGCAAAACAAATTATTTGGAGTACTCTGAAATTTCTAGAGTAATGGACATTTAGTGGGATGATGATCCCATTTCTTATAGATCTCTTAGTATCCTCCTCTAAGTAGTGGATTCAGTGCTCCAGCTGCCAAATACTACATGAATGTTGGGCATTCGTCCTTATGATGGCCTTCCATCCTGTACTTTTTACACCAAACTTGTTCTCATTTTCCCCTTCCCTTGGTAACCTCAGCCAGTTGAATCATCGATGAGGCCAACTACATCTAAACTTGTGCCACTCCTCCTATGTCTCTTATCGAAAATGCCTCTAGTTTCATTGCAATATCTAGCTCTTCGGGCTATGACGTAAACTTTTGTTGAATCAGGGGCCTCTGAATGAGTGGTAGAAGTCCAAAAATAAACTATTGTTGATGTTGTTGATCCAGAATTGTGAACATCAGTCTCCCCATTACATTCTTAAAGTGCTGATCAAAATCCCATATAGACTCTATTTGTACCTACTTGATCTATTTTAGCTCGTAGATGCATTGTGACTTTGACTTAGGCTCTTTGAACTCCTTTAATAACACTTTTTTTTATCTTTGCCAAGGTCCTGGCCTATCTCGTAGGTGTAATTTTTTGTAACTTCATATACCATACCAACGCACAACCTCTAAATGTCATTGCTGACTATGCAATTTTTATGACATCATCTTGTATGTTCTTAGCGGCCCAAACTATTTCACAGACAAATAAGTGTTGTTTTGGATCCTCTAATTCCACTCCCTTGAATTCAAGAAGTATAAGTGTATTATCTATCCTCGCCATGTTGGTTTGTGTAGTCCCTCCTCGTGGTGATACTGGTGGTCTCAGATTCTGGCTTTGACTCTGTGAACTACTCCCATTATTCTGACTACTAATAATTTGTACTCCTTGAAAAATTATGATAGATTTTGACAAATATTCAACCATTATCTATGATTTTGGTGACGCACATGGGGTTGTGGATTCAAAATGGGATCCTTTCTGAGTAGGAATTACTGGCTCTTCTATTACTAGACAGAACTGAGACCTTTCTTCTTTTCCTCCTACATATGGTATCTCCATGATTCAGATTTACGTGCATGATTCACTTTCTTTCATCTCATTGTCTTTCTCTTCTCTCCCCACCCCAGTGTTTTTCCTCTTATACCTTCTTCCTCCACGCAACTCTACAAAATCATATTCTTCCTCTTGTATTCTTCCTTCTTATATCCTAAGTCAGTTCCTCTCTGGTTCATTGCTTCCTTCTCTCAGATGATTCCCCTGTCATCCTTTGGAACCCCCTATGTGTGCGAAGCCCCTTTAGCCATTGGAATTCATAATCATCACGTTTTTTTCACATAAAAACACCTTTATCGACGTATTTAATGATTTCAAGAACCTTCCGCGCGGACCCTTGAAAACATTTATTTTTGCAACACTATATGATTGAATGCAATTGTTAAGAACCTGAATCAGATCTACAAATATACTTCAATAATACCAAGAATAAACCATAAACCATTCACCATAACAATGAACACAATAAATATCCAAAAACCCTTGAGGTAGGGCAACACCATACAATGGATCCTATTATGGAAGGGATCCTCTCCTATTCACTTGCCTTTTCGAGGGGGCATCCTCCTATTGAGCTACCTCTCCAAATACAATACTTCTCTTCATGTCTCATTACATTTCTTGAACCCCTTTATATAGTGCTACCATCACCTAAGAACATTCTAGAGGAGGAATCTTCTAGAAGTAGAACCTTATAAGAAGTCCTCTTACATTTATTATATCTAATTACCCATTAATTATATTTAACTACTATAGTGGGCCTTATTTAATAATATAGTGGACCTAGTCCACCTTACATTGAATCACCTCCACTACTATCACTATGGGCCCTCTAGGCCCCCCCACTACCTCTCTAGCTACCTTACAACAATCTACTACAAATTATGTAACATAAACCCCCAATACGCTATCTAACCAAAAATAAACAACTTGAGTAGTTGGGTTACTTACTGAATTCAACTATTTTACCAATTTAGGATTCCAATTATTTGGAGCTGCAACACTAAACCTTCCTATCTTTTCAACCAACCTTTCAAGCCACTAGGTCATAATTTTTGGAAATTCACCAAAGAAAATTTCACGCAGATCCATGAACACATACTTTTACATCCATTTCTTGTCACGCATATGAGGGTTTTTGTTCTCTTTCCATGCAAATTCCTATTCTTTTCATTCCAACTACTCTATGATTTCCTTCTTATTCATCCTCCAAAACATCACCTTTGTCGTAATGTCTGAGTCCTAGCAACATAACCATTTGTTGGCTTTTAATAGTCTGTGCATGGGTTGTAAGACCAAAGGTTCGATTCACTATGACCAACAAACCCTCAAGACACTGACCCTTTTAGCATAGTGTCACCTGAGGTATCTATTAGGACTTCATGAACCAAGTTCTTGCAGCTATAAGGGAAAGGGAGGTGGATGCATGAATCATTGCTCCTTATTCTAGCTTATTTGTGCTTCTGATTATCACATCCATTCTTGAATGTTGCAACATAATTAATCCATACATTAAATTAGTCTGTGAAGTATAACAACATCATCCATAAACACACATAAATAATTAAATAACATAATATGCAATATTGTCTCTCAAATATGTCTTTATTCAACATATCAAGTGATTACATTCATGATTCATGTCAACTTCCAACCTCTATATATTCTACAATCTTTCTCTAGCCCACTAGCTCTCTCTCTCTCTCTCTACCCTACCCATTACATATTTATACCCAAAATATAGGGCTTAAAGTCCTATTCTAATCTATCCAAAAATATCCCATTACAATGCATGGCATGGACAACTTTCGTTAACTGGTTGTTTGCCTTCTTCTACTTCTCGTTATTTATACAACTTTTCTATTGTTATTCTATTTCTGGAAATTTGTATTTTCATCCTTTTCACTTTCTTCTCTCACTCTCTTTCTATATCCTTCTGTATGTGTGTTATCTTTGTCCTATGTGCTTTCCATCCTTATGCATCCTTGTTGCCTTCTGCACGCTTTCTTCCTTCTGCGCGATTTCTTCCTACTTATGTTTTTCTCCAAATTACATCCAAAACTTCCCATCCAACATTCATTGAATCCATTTTTTCTCTCCATGAATATTTAGATGGGTTTTATAAGTCTTTTTGTACATCTTTTTCATTGATTTAAATAGACTATTTGGTATACAATTAACCTTCTCAATTTAATCTTATATAAAATTTATGTTTCTATCTTTTTTATAACTAGTATGGATCCATTTTAATCCTAGATATATCAAGAGATGATAAGGATCAAATATCTAGAGGTGAAAATATTTCCTCAAATTTTTCACTCTAAAAAATGTTTGCGCCTCAAGGGACTTGATCCCTCGCAATGCTTGATAAATCTAGAGTTAAAATGAATCTCTACTATTGGTTTAATAACACTACCAAAGACATCATTTTTTTAAAATTTGATCTTTAAGAATAATAGTAACACCAACACTAGAGATGATCACTTTTATAAAATTTGGGCTTTAATGAGGATAATAATAACACCAACTATGAAAGACATGTAACAAGGCCAACTATTATATTTTTCCAAAATGGGAAAAATTAGTTGTTAGGGTTGACATGTAGTGACATCATTGTGTAGAAACGAAGCCTAGGCACATGTAATAGCACACTGGTGGTCTGTAATGGGGTATACTTCCACTCCTACCAGATACCTTTGGGTCTTGGGTCATTATGCAAGATACCAGATATAATAAATATGCAAAACATAAATAAAATGCTAGAAATGGCAGAATAATAGTAATATATCCAACATAATCTCCACAATAACATAGAAAAGATATAAGAACAACAACAGAAATAACAGTTTGATTCAGAAAGCAATGTTCATAGGCCTCTTCGAGGGGGCAACCTCCAATCGAGCAACTCTCTATTACAATAATCTCCAAGATAGGTTTTTCATACCCTTGACCCTTATTTATACTAAATATGTCTATCAAGAGAAGCATCTAGAGGAAGATCATTCTAGAAGCAGAAGATTCTATTAGGTCTTCTTACATCCACCTTATTCTACTTTATTGAAAGGCCTTATTAATATTGACCTTTATTACATCCGAATATATTGATCTACCTATGTGTGGGTTAAGACCCTCACATGTTCACCCCCTTAAAAACAATCTTGTCATCAAGGCTTGAGATGTGGAAACTATTGCAGAATGGTAGATGGTTCCCAAGTGGCATCTGTTGGAGTCGTATCTCTCCATTGGACTAGCACTTCCTTGATGGTTCTCTAACACAAGCGACACTCAAGCTGGTCCAAAACTGCTTCTAGTTGTAGCCAAATGGATCCTTCTTCAAATAACTCAGGAATGTTGGTTTGAATTTGGCATCGAGTTCCAATCACCTTCTTTAAGCATGAAACATGAAAAACTGGATATAGCTTCGACTGACTGGGCATAGCTAACTGATATGCGACTTGTCACACATGCTTGAGAACTGTATAAGGACCATAAAATTTGGGCCCTAGCTTCTGACAATGCTCAGCATTGAGGGAAGTTTGCTTGTATGGTTGCAGTCACAAAAACACCCGATCCCCTTCTGCAAATTTCCGTTCAGAGTGACCTTGATTTGCTTGTTGCTTCATGCAATTCTGTGCCATGACCAAGTTCTCTTTAAGGGTACGAAGAATATCCTCTTGAACTGTAAGTGTTTGGTCAACTGCCTGGACCTTCGAGATACCCAGTAAGTATGAGAGAACTGAAGGTGGCTTTTGTCCATATACCACTTCAAAAGGAG
The DNA here is from genome assembly GCA_032191745.1 of Picea mariana. Lineage (NCBI taxonomy): Eukaryota > Viridiplantae > Streptophyta > Pinopsida > Pinales > Pinaceae > Picea > Picea mariana. The sequence continues at coordinate 1,649 of JASDQU010237362.1, read as the reverse complement.
TCATGTGAGTAGTTGTATGGTAGGAAGTGTTGTACCACTATTCAGATAGGGGTAGCCATTGAGCCCACTGATGTTGTTTTTCAGAGGCAAAACACCTCATATATGTTTCCAAACACTTGTTGACAACTTTTGTTTGACCATCAGTCTAGGGATGATAAGTTGTGTTGAGATGCAATTGGGTGCCCTGTAGCTTAAACAATTTTCGGCAAAAATTGCTTTTGAAACTTGGGTCACGATAAGAAACAATAGAGTGTGGCATGTCATGAAGCTTGAAGACCTGGTCCATGAAAAGTTGAGCCACCGTGGATGCAGTAAATGGGTGTTGAAGAGTGCAGAAATAAGACTACTTGGAAAGGAGATCCACAACCACCATTATGACTGATTTATTCCCTGATTTGGGTAAGCCGGTAATAAATTCCATAGAGATATCCTTCCAAATAGCAAGTGGAATTAGAAGTGGTTGTAGTGTGCCCGAATATTTGACTGTTTCTCCCTTGTTGCATTGACACACCTCACATTTAGCGACAAAATTATGGATGTCTTGTTTCATACCATCCTAGAAAAAAGAACGTTTGACCCTGTCATATGTTTTGGTGAACCCCGAGTGCCCCACTGTGGGTGTAGCATGAAGCTCAGAAAGTACCGTGGATTTAAGCTTTGATTGTTTACTTAAATACAAATGGCCTTTGTATCGAAGCTCATCCTAGAGCCAAGAGTACCCTAGAGGAGCCAGAGCCTTGGTCTACAATTGCTGGATCAGATGCGAACTTTTGGGATCTTGAAGCCATTCCTGGCGCACAGCTTGGAACCAATCGGGTACAATGAAGGAAAGAGAAAAAGGGATCCTTCTTCTTCATTTTTTGGGACAGTGCATCCACCACTACATTGTCTTTTCCCTTCTTGTAAATGATCTCATACTCATAACCAAAGATCTTAGTCACCCATTTTTGTTTCTCCTGGGGGGAAATGCGTTGTTCCAGAAATTACTTGAGGCTTTCATGGTCAGTTTTAATTTGGAAGCGTTAACCCAAGAGATAAGGGCACCATAGATCAATGACATGCAAAATATCCAACATTTCCTTTTCATAAATGGGTTTGCCCAGATTCCTTTCAGACAGTTGCTTGCTGGTGAAGGCCAAAGGTCGACCCTTTTTCATAAGGACAGCACCAATTCCTTTCCCTGAGGCATCACATTCCAACACAAAGGTCTTTGTGAAATTAGGAAGGGCTAGAATCAAAGTGGTGCACATGGCCATATTCAAGGTTTGAAAATCTTGAGTAGTGGTTGGAGTCCAAGTGAAAGAGTTATTTTTTAGGAGAGTAGTGAGAGGTGCTGGAATCTTTCCGTAGTTATTAACAAACTTATGATAATAGCCTGTTAAGCCCAGAAATCCACAGAAGCTTTTGAGAGTCTTGGGGTGCGGCTAGTCTTGAATAGATTCAATCTTTTTCAGATCCACCCTGATACCATCCTTGCCAACCAGATGACCCAAGTATTCTACTTCTGAGGCACCAAAAGCACATTTAGACTATTTCAGGAAATGTTGGTGCTGGGAGAGGAGATGGAGAACTTGATCCACATGAGTAAGATGGTCTGTCCAGGTTTTTCAATAGATGAGGATATCATCAAAGAACACTAAGACAAAATG
>JASDQU010237356.1:6574-16922 GCA_032191745.1 Picea mariana | reverse complement strand
TGACAGTTTGATTATTAGTACATGTATGAGAATTGTATGTACTAGCTACACATACATTTCTTGTACATATACACTAGTATGTATGAGTTTTCTTGACTTACTTACTAATAATGTCGGTTACTTGTTATGAATGTGTGAACCATGTTCTTGTTCGTTGTACCATAAGATACCTTAACTTCAGGATGAAGTTTCCTGAAGGGTGGGTGTATGTAACGACCCTTGATTATTAAGTATAATTAATTTAATAATATAAATCTAAAAGTTTAGCTAAACTACAATTATGTCTTAAAATAACATTTCTAATTGATTATTATTAATGAGTTAGTCATGATGGTTAATGTTTCATTTAATATTAATTAATTCATTAATTAATTAAGTATTAAATAAAAGGGTGGAGAATAAAATATAACATTTAAATCAAGTTACGTATACAAGAAGGGATCACATAAGGATCCCGAAAAGATAAAAGAATTAATGAGAATGGATAAGGGTAATTAAATGGAGGGATAAGGAATTTAATGCAAGGTGGAGTGTCGGTGAAGGGGTGAAGGAGGAATAAGGGGAGGAAAGGAGTTTGGGGGGAGGATCATTCCATGGGGGAAGTTAGCCATGAGTTTGGAGAGCTCTGAGTATTGCAGAGAGCCGAGGGGGGATGTGAGATTGGTGTGCTCAGATTGAGGCACAGGATTTGCTGGTTGTAACATATTGATCAGGCAGGCACCGAGTTGCTAGAAGTTTTGGGATCGGAGGGCCAGGATATCCGTAGATATCCTGGAGCTAGGTCGTTTTCCTAGTTGGAAGGGTGGACAATAGTTTTGGGCAATTTTTCTGTGTTTGCAACAGGACTGGGTTGTGTAGCAGGTAGCAGAAGAGAAGCAGCAGCAAGGCAGCTGGCAACGGAAATAGCATCAGAACCAAGTACCCTGTTGAATTATGCATTTATTTATTCTGCTATGAATTCGTTAATTTTTGATGAATCTAAATTGTTGAAGTTGCTGGTATGAAGATCGATATTATGCTAAATAGATATTGTTTTAGTTAAGAAATAATTGCTTGCGAGGATAACAATGTTTAGATATATATTTCTGGGCATTACAACCCATAAGAGTAAGAGGATAAGGATCACATCATTGATCTTTGATCATGATCAACGATGATGGAAATAGCTATGGTCAAAGGATGGTAGGTGTTTAATGATAAGACGGATTCCCTAGTAATGGGTATGAGACCACCACTTGTTGGTCAAACCATCTAGTCACTGTTCCAATAGGTTGTCTTTAGAAAAAAGTGGATTTTGTGAGGTCCCAAAATGGCGAAGTCTCAGACCCTTGAAGTCCTGAATCCTGGATGGATTAGATCCTTTTTGGGCATAGCAAAGGGTTCCAAGTCCTGATCATATGGGACTTGAAAAGTCCCGAGAGCTACACTCTCCAATCATATATGAGATTTGGCTAAGCCCACAGACTTGAGCCTATGGTCACTTGGAAGAACGGTTTGAAGGAGGAACCTTTCACCTACAGAACTTGGAATATGTAGCAGAGAAGGAAATCTTGAGGAATTGACAAGTTCGGGACCATCCTATAGAGTTTGTCCCAACTCTGGATTTGTGGATTCGATCCCCGAGTTAGTCCATTGGGGAAATTATCACATATGTAGATTCGAATAGAGGCCATCTCACCTTCTTCCCAATTAATATTGAAACCCATTAATCCCATGTCTCCTTTGCTAAATATGATTAAATGGGAAACTATTGACAAAACATGAGATTTAACTTCTACTTCAAACTTCTAATAACTCTAGGCCATCATAGCCACAAACTCTACCATTAAATGAGATAAATAAGCATGCCATCATCTAGCTCAGGAATTACATATTACAACGAAACAATCAAGGTAAAATAAAACTCAGAGTGACACTTATTGGAAACTTTGGAATTTAGATGGCAATTGATGAAAGGGGTTCCCTTTTCCATTGAACCATAGACATAGTTTTACTTGGAGTATTCCTTAATTGGCCACCCCCTATATAGATCATGATTCCATGAGAGGGGTTCTCCTTTATCTCAACAACAAAAAGGGACAAAGGTTACTCTCCTTTTCCCACAAGAACCTGGTAGTTTAGTTTTCTATCCACAAAGCAAGGGATTCTGCTATGATTTCTCACTCAATCACTACAACGTCATTTATAAATTTGATTAGAAAACATTGTTCAAGCACTCCTGTAACCATAATAGTATATTCACATTTTTCTACCTCCAAACCAGAGAGCCTCATGCGCTCTTCCTCTTCTCTATTGGCTCTTCAAAACCTTTGTGTGTCTTCTTTTTGTGCTTCTTTCCCCTGCCCATGAGTTTTCCTCTCTTTTAATTCCTTTCCCCAAAAGATTTTATTATTAGGTAAAAACGTTTTCATTTGGTACTCTTCCCATCTCCCTCATTAACTCTTGAGGGAATACTTCCCAACTACCAACTCGACTGGTAATCAATTTTTTCTAGGCCATAATATTGTTCTGGAGTTGTGCATTTATATCCAACAGGGTAATGACCTGGAAGGGGTCAAATCACTATTACTGGATCCCCTACCATCCCTTCTCATGCATCATAATCTATCTAGAAGCCCTCTTTCAACAATCATGCCACTAATTTCCTTTCATTTAATAACATAATATATACATTAATTTCCATGGCAGGGTTCATTGTCTGTCCAACATTCATATGGAATATTTGTCTACAATTTTGTTCACAGTAATAATAATATTTACAATTTGGGGGAAATAGGGGTGTTACAAAAGGGACCTCATGTAAAAGTGTGAATAGGTATATATAGAGGTCATATATTCTTTATTGTAGACATGTGAATGGTGATGTATGAATGTATTTGTCTATGTGGAGGAGGTTGTGCTATAATTTAAGGAGTTATTGTCAAACTTATCTATCTTGGAGTTGTGGTACATGCTCACATTATGTATATGGTGTGTACTTCTATTTTTTTATGATAATTTAATCATTTGGAACATTACATTTGGTATTAGAGAATCAATCCTAAGGTTTTGCTTGATAAAGCAAGTGATCTTGGTATTTTTTCTATATATTTTTTTAGGGCTTTAGAAAGTGAAAATTGGGGGCTAGATAGAAGACATAACAAGGTACCTATAGTACAAATTTCATATTTTGAGTCATTGTACTTTTGGATATATACCCTTTGGAAGATAGGATTTTTGACTAGTCCTGTAACTAGTCTCAAACATGTGTTATGGGTAAAACAATCATAGCATCTTCATAGAGGGTCAAAATTCCATGAAAAAAATTGCATGAAAATTAGTATAGTCCATAGTATCTTTTGTGTGAGTTTCAGAATTAGATATCAAATATTGGGCACATGGTATTCTATAGAAGTTTTCTCTCTATAATAGGCCAAAATTCAATAAGGTTTGGGAAAGTTACCATAACTTTCAATTGTCACAACAAATTTTGGTCAGACCTATGGAATTGTAGATAATACATTTCATAGTACTAAAGGTTGTAATTTCAGACTCATAGGGGCCAAAATTATAGAAATACATCAGAATGAAGGTCATCTAGAAGGACAGACTCCAAATCAGGGTTTCAAAGGTATGTTCACTTAAAACTATCATAACTTTTGATTGGGATGTTTGATTGAGCTGATTCAAAAACCATTGGAAAGAGAAAGCATAGAATATTATATTGGAGAAATTATTATAACTATTTTAGATTTTTATCCTTAATATATGTAGGTTGAAATTTGAGGATTGTGTTAGACTTCGTTTAATAATCAATGAAAATACCAAAATTTACAGAGATGAAGATAAAGATGAAATCAATCATATGGAATGGTTGAGGATTGAAAGGGAATATGATATAACTCCTTCAAGGGAAATAAATAATTTTTTTGGTGAATATTGGAAGTGGTGGATGAGTATTGGTCAAGATACTATATGGAACTACACACGGGAAGAATTTGAAAAACTATTCTCAAATAAAAAGTTCAAAAATTAAAATAAGAAAAGACTAGCAAAGGAAAGTGGGAAAAATATGTGCCAAGTGAAGACTTGAAAAATAAAGATGAAGAGATATGTATATTATGAAGCCATAATAAATAATTACTAGATAAGGTTAAGAGATTTAAAGAATAAAAGAAGAATTATCAATCAAGAAATGAAGATCTTGGATGAAGATTCTACCAAAAGACTGGAAGGGAAAATTTGCAATAAGGTTGAGGAATCCTTAAATATTGATGAGGTAAAATTAAAAATGCAATCAAGAATTTAAGAAGGAAGTCATAATTTGATAAATGATGTAAGATTGCATCTTCAAGAGGTTAATGTGCATCAGATTCAGCACAAAGTAGGAGAACAAAGCGTTGGACAAATATGAAGGATTTGGAGAACCTAAATAACATGTAGATAAGTGCATGGTTCAATGGATATTAGTAGCACCAGAAGAACGGTGACAAAATTGTATTCACACATTAGAAGGAATCCCAAAGAACTGGTACACAAACTAGGAACAACATAGAGAAACTCCAAACTGGGAAGAGATACAACAAAATTTTGTAGTTACATTTTCCTTTGAACATGAATGTCCAGAGATAGATACAACGCTGAAAGTGGTAAGAGACAAGATATTTTAAGAACAATAATTGGAGATAATCACAACATATAAGAAGCAAACTAGACAAACAGTTAAACAATTGCTACATTCTTACCATGTTGCAAAAGAAGAAGATCCAACAGAAGAAAACCCGTGCAATATCCATATCCCAGAAGTTGAAGGTGAAAGGGAAGTAGAAGTTCCAAAGATATATTAAAAATATTATGTTTCACCCCCCGAAGATAAAAAAGGTAAACATTAGAACTATAGAAAACCCACAGATTGAAAGCATTGGATATTATTGGGATAATCAAACTGTAGAGAGAATCACATAATTACTACGCAAGTAAAGTGACTTATTCCCAACGAAATTTTTAGAGATGAAGGGAATAGAAAGATATCTAGGAGAGATGAAGATCCCTTTGAATCTAGAAGCCATACCTATAAGACAGATACCTTACAGGTTGAATCCAATATACAAGGTGAAAGTGAAGGCAGAAATTGACAAGATGTTAGAAGTTGGTGTAATAGAACTTGTGCAAGAATCAAAATGGATCAATCCTATGGAAAAGAAGAAAGGAGGTATCAAGACTTGTATAAATTTGACAAAATTGAATGATCTTACTTACATGATCCTTTTCCTACCCCATTTACAGACGAAGTTTTGGAGAATGTAGGAGGTAAAAAGCTTATTCATTTACAAATGGGTTTTTAGGATATCATCAGATCATGATAGAACCAAAATATAGACACAAGACCACCATTTCTACATAATGGGGATCATTTCATTATATAGTTATGCCATTTGAGTTGAAGAATGCGCCAACAATTTTATCAAGAGTAGTAGTAGAAGCCTTTAAGGACTTTATTCATAAGATTTTAGAATTATAATTGGATGATTGTACATTGTTTGGTTTATTGAAGGATCATGTTGAAGTATTAAAGTTGACGTTGGACAGATGTAGACAATGTCAGATATCATTGAATATTAAGAAATGCATTTTCAGCGTACCTTTTGGTATTTTGTTAGGGCATGTGGTGTGTAAAAAGGGTTTGTTGGTTGATCCTACTAAAATTGTTGTCATAGTTAACTTACCACCACCAAAATCAATGTGCCAGTTGAAGAGTACACTTGGTCATACAAGATATTACAAGAATTTCATAAGAGGATATACACAAAATACTGCGCCAATGGAGAAGTTGTTGAAAAAAGACACCAAATATCAGTGGAATGAAGAATGCCAACAAAGTTTGGATATTTTGAAGGAGAATATGGTGATTGTGCCAATTCTAGTGTTTCTAGACTGGGAAAAATAATTTCATGTGCATGTGGATGCATCTGCAATCGCATTAGGAGTTTTTGAGCTCCCATTTTGTTACTCATGATACACTTCTTTCGGCCATTTATTCCCCACCTAGGCATCGAAATCCAATTCATCGTCTCTTACTTTTATCCTTTTTTCTTGCCTAAGATATTGATTTTAGCATTAGGTAAAAGTTGTTTATTTTGGTATTTTCTAAGTTCTTAATGAATTAATTAGGATTCTTTAGCTATATTTTACCAATGATGAAACTATACTCACATTTTTACTATAAAAATTGTTCCCGAACTATTCCTTTCGTTTTAGTACCAGTGTAGGTATTCTGGTACTCGAGGTTGTGTCTTTTCCTATCTATGCATGCCCAAAATGGATTTGGTGATATGGGTATTGTTTTTATGACCATCGAGATGAACGTTGATCATTTCATTTGTGACCAATGTCCATCTTCCTTACATGATACTTCAATACAACCCATGGGAATATCTTCCAGGGAAACATCAGATCAGGGTCAGGACTTAGAAGCAGTAACAATATCTAGTTTGTTGAGTCGATTTCCTAAGTTTGTAACATTGGATAAAGGAAATCTTGGTCAGTGAGATCCTTTAGTTTGATAGCCATTTTTTACCCCCTAGTTCCGCGAACACAGCAGAGGATGATGTAATCTTATTAATGATCATAACTTGATATATAGATGGTCTTTCTCTATAAAAAAAGTGGGTAGACTTTTTGCTTAATATAATAGAAACCCATGTTACTTATTTTCTTACATTTGTCTGGTTCTCAATACTGTGATGGATATGTTGTATGCTAGTTATAGATTTCCACTTAATATCGATCTGGATTTGTTCTATATTGTTTCTATATTTGTGAGTTACTGAATCCGTTCCCAATCACTACTTGGGAAGGAGAGGGCCCACCTCCCCTTGTAAGTCGAGTTACTTGTATAATATTTGTTCTTTATCTGCTATAATTGTGTTCATGTATAGATTTGCATGGAATGGTTTCTAAATTATAGATTTCATTTAAGTTCCTGTGTGCTCACTGCTCACTATGGATCTCTATGTGTTATAAATTGAACTTCCCTTAGTACAATGGAAGGTTTTCATACAGAAATATAGATGTGTGAATGAGTGTTTTTTGATTATTTGGGTTGGTTTTCATTGATGTCAACCCTTGAACAAAGTATGGTAGCAAATTCTAGTAGCACAAAGGTTTGGGTAATGGACCCAAGTTTGTTTGATGTATAATGGTATGAGTTTTAATATATTTGAAGGTAATATTATTCTAGATGGATAGTACATGTCATGCCATTTTCGGTGGTATGTGGAACGTCACATAACTCCTCACGGTTAGAGAGTCATAGCCATGTGAAGTTGAAGAACCCTCATGAGTAATCTAGACACCCAAAAAGGTCAAAGTAGTCAAAGTGGTTGCAAAGAAGAAATTATTTAAATAATAAAGTGAAGTGATGAGTGTACTATAAATCAAATTGGCCACAAAATAAATTATTTAAATAATAAAGTTAATANGACACCCAAAAAGGTCAAAGTAGTCAAAGTGGTTGCAAAGAAGAAATTATTTAAATAATAAAGTGAAGTGATGAGTGTACTATAAATCAAATTGGCCACAAAATAAATTATTTAAATAATAAAGTTAGTATAGAAATTACTAAGTGGACAAGTGGTTAGAAGTGGGTTAGCCCTAAAATAAGGAAAGTGGGTTAGCCCTAAAATAAGGAAAGTGGGTTAAGATGGTTAGAAGGTAAACCCTTGAGGAAGCTACATGGAAGTATAGATAAGAGGAAAAGGTCTCTCATTTAATCACCTATTGAATACCATTGCATATATATTTTGTGAAAGGTTATTTGGGCAGGTATTATTGATAGAGAAAAATGTGGCAGAAAAAGTGTCGTAGAAAAATCGCGGTAGGAAAACTGCTGCAAATAAAAATTGTGGTAGAAAAAACATGGCAGGAAAACTGCGACAGAAAAAGTGCGGCAGGAAAATTGCAACAGAAAAAGTGCAGAAGAAAAAGTGTGGAAGGAAAAGTGCGGCAGAAAAAGTGTGGCAGGAAAACCACAGAAGGAAAAATGCGGCAGAAAAACCACAACAGAAAAAGTGTGGCAAGAAAATTGCAGCAGGAAAACTGTAGCAGAAAAGGTGAGGCATAAAAATCACGACAACAAAACACTACAAGAAGAAAAATGTATGGTTTTCATATGTGTAGTGTTGAACTTATGAATCTAGTTGAGTTTTTTCCTTGTAAATTTGTTGGATGCCCTCTTCGAAGTTTAGGTCTTGTTGTAGAATGTTTTTGAGGCAGATCTATTGAATTATATTGCCAGTGCACTTAGCTTGATTTATTGGCATATCTTATGGTGCATTGTGAGAGACACTTGTTAGCAGTAATAGTAAATTATCGGATTATGAATGATACATCCTTGAGGCTACATAAAAGTGAGGTTATGGAACAGGGTTTGATGTAAGGGTTTATGGTATTTGGTTATGGTTAACATGATGTATTTCTGGAGAACTTTTGATGGTTATATTGGTATATGTATTTGGTATATGGTTGAGGTGCATGGTTGATAAAAGTAGTTGATGAGTTGGCAGATACATGAGGTGTATAGTTGATGATGTTGCTACATCTTGATGAGTCATAGTTTATGTGTATTTGATGTATGATTGGTACATATTTTGTGCATGGTTGATGCACTCGTTGATAGTACAAGTTGAGGTATACGTTGGTGCATGGTTGATGCACTTGTTTATAGTACATGTTGTTTGGACAGGTTATTGTGATAGGTTATTTGTACAGGTTTGGTGTATGGTTGATGTCTTTGTTTATGGTACAGGTTAAGGTATAGGTTGATGTATGGTACATATTGGCACAGGTTATTGGTACATGTTGTTATAGGTTTATTACAGTTTGATTGGTATAGGTTTACAACAGTATATCTCACAGTGATAGTGTGACATTTGTTCTATCATTTTACTTCTACGTCAGGGTGGTTGGATGGGGCAAGGAAAGGTGGTTGTAGCCACCTTCCAGTTGTAGCTAGAGAACATAGGGGGTTGTAGCCTACTTTTGGTTGTAGCCAGAAAATTAGGGAGTTGAAGCTTCCCTCATTTTGTAGCCTGAGAAATTGGGGGGTTGTAGCCTCCTTCTGGTTGTAGCCAAAGATTTTTGGATTTGGAGCTTCCTTCAAGTTGTATCCTGAGAAAATAGGGGGTTGGAGCCTCCTTTCAGTTGCATCTAGAAAAAAAAGGCAGTTGGTGCTTCCAATGAATGAAATTCTTAAATACATATAAGAAAAAGCATTTCATGGATTTCTCCCAATTTGGGTTTCCACGTAAAACACTGGTGTACTATGTATGTGTGTGATTGTGCATTTGTTAATTGTTTATTTACTCTACAACTATTGGATGATAATGTTACATTGATATAACGCTTTCATTTTATGGTGAAAAAGGATTAAATTTATGTATTACTGATTCACCCCCCTCATAGTAATCGAACAATTGGTATCAGACCCCAGGTTCCTTCAGGAAACAATGTAACCATTGGACAAAGATCATGGATTATTCTAAGAATGGAGTACCAATGTTTAATGGTCATAATTTTTTAAAGTATGAGATGTGGAGCAGAAGGAAGAAAGTATTTTTACAAGGAGAGGGACATTTTATTTGGCTATCAGTTGTTACAGGATATGATAGTTCAAAAAGGGAAAAGATTGCAACCAAGAAGGAATTGAAGAAGAATAAAAAATAGCAATGTATTTCATCTGGGAAGGATTACCTAATCCGGTAAGAGAAAAGGTTGATAAATGTTCATCAGCCAAAGAACTTTGGGATAAGTTACATGACATATATTCTTCACCCATCGTAGATTCAAAAAATGCCAAAGAAGATGCAGATACATATCAAGAAAAATTATGTTCACCATGTCAAATGGATTCAAAAGATGAAGACTACATAATCACCAGAGGTATGTTGTTTTTCTTTAATTGTGAAAAATGTGGACATCTTTAAATATAATGCCATGAAGGAAATGAGACGGAAAAACAAATTGAAAAGGAAGACAATTATGAAGCAGAATTGATTAGAGCTTTAGATGAACTAAGAGAAGAAAAAAAGTCACTCAAGAAAGAATTGATGAAACAAAAGGAAAGTGTTCACATTTTTGAAGAAGCCCAACAGGTCATCGAGAACTTAAGAACTCAGCTAGAAGAAGCCAGAAAGATTGAAGAAAATCTTGAATATCAAAAGCAGTATTTGGAAGCCAACATAGAAGTACAAAAGGAAGAAGTAGAAATGAGAGAGAAGATATTGACAGATCACCTTAAGGAAATAAATAACGATCTAAACTAGCTTGAGGTAGAGTTTGGTCAAGAAGAGAAAGGACTTGAAGAAGAAAT